>LKNJ01002508.1:0-60537 GCA_002120245.1 Maccullochella peelii
TATGATATGGCGCTATATAAATAAAACTGAATTGAATTGAACTATTTCAAGTCCTGTATTTAAAATGATATTAAAGTGTCATCAAGTAAATCAGCAAGTATTACCTGCAAAATATACATTAAGTATGTGGATTATCATTATTGATGCAATAAAGTGTAAGTAGTATTTCAATGTTGAGTAGTTTAATGTGTAAGAAATGCATCATATTTTTTAGGCTAATTGTATGTTTTGTATATAAAATCTGAATCTGCAAACTATGGCTGTCCGATAAATGTACTAGAGTAAAAGGTGCAATGTTTGAATCTGAAATGTAGCACAATACAACTAAATCATTCAGAACCTCAAATTTGTACTCCAATACAGTACTTGAGTAAATGTACTACCTTCCACTGTTTAAAAAGTGTAGATATTGTCAGATAATTAGTACCTGTACTACTCAGCAAACATTCAAACTTTATAGAGGGTTATGGTGCAAGTTCTGATAAATGAAACCAAGATAAATTTGTGCAACAGAAGCACCCTGTGTTCACTTGTAAAATAATATTAATATATGAGAAATTACTGTAGACTAAATGCATGTCTACCTACCAGTCCTCAATTATGTTTTCAGTGACAAATATTCCTAATATCTACAATCCAGAAACACACACAGCAGACAGAATCATGAGAATAAAAATCTTTATTAGTGTTTTATGAAGTCTGCATAATATGCCACATGCCTGAGAAGCTTATGGTCAGAAAAAACAAAACAAAACAAAACAAACAAACAAACAAAAAAAAACTGCTCTATCAATACCGCCCTCTACTGGTAAAAGAACTGCAACATCTACTGTACTGACTGCTTTGCAAAAAGATTACTGTTAAATACACATATACTGTACTACTGTTATGTATATGTACGTCTGGTCCACGGCAGTTTTTGTAATGTATTTTTTCACATTCATATGTTGTAGGCCAAAGATAAAAACAATGTAACACTGGACCCTAACACATGGTTCAGTTCCCCAAATCCAAACTTCACTAGGTGCACTTAAAGTACAATCACTAGTGCCATTAAGGTAAACACATTTACATCAAATAGAAGGGAGGAGGGAAAACGTGTTAAACTCGCAAACAGCCACGTAATGACAATGATGGCAGAGTTTAAGCTAGTCTTGTTGTACATACTGTATTTTATAGACAGAACAAAAACAATACACACATTAACACAGAATGTCCCAGTGTGCAGGCACATTCGCTCTTATTTTCTCTTGGGAGAAAACAGCTCTCCTCCCATGTTTCTGTAACATTTCAAAAGCCAATTATATCTGGTTGACCTTAACCCGCTTGACTAAGCACCAAAAGGCTACAAGAGGTCACGTGTGTTTTTCAAAAAAAGTGAAGAGATGAATGAATGAATGGCCATTACAAAGTTTTACATGCCTCTGGAATCATTAAAACCATCACAGGAAAGTAGATTTGGGGTTTCAGGCAAATCTGTTGTTTTATGTACTTTAAATGCACCAGATTTCTTTGGAAAAACAAAGGATAGAAACAGGCTACACATCATGTGGGGCAGTGGATTTTTTTTTTTTTTTTTTTTAACCAAGACAAAGAGCTGCAATTGGAAATGAATTCAAACAGAACCTTTTGGGTAAAACGAAGGAATGATCCATGCCCTCCATGTCACTTTAGAAACAGCTGTGGTCTTGAAAATATTACTTTAATAAAAAGTGAACGACAGAAAATTTTAAGTATATTTATATATAAAAATACATGAGAATACAAAAAAGTAGCAAAACAATGGGGATATAGGCTAAAAACAGAATTAATTCATTGATACCTTCAATTTCTCCGGGTGAGAAGCTTAATGCTTCACCTTGGAGAGCCCCAGGACTCCCAGTGTCGTGTCAAAAAGAGAAGAAGAAAAAAAAAAAAAAAGCTTTTGATAACAGCTGATATTCTCTGGTCCCTGCCCAGTGCACCTTGGAAAGCATGGCCAACATCTCATTAGCTCTCATACCAGGCTGTTCAGTGGGGATGTACATCAGCTAAACCAAGGACACGTAGAGTGCCATATAATGACAAAGAAATAAACTGCAGCCAGATCCAGCTTGCAGTTTGTTTGGGGTTTTTGAATGATCTTTTTTAACTAACATTCCTATTTGTTCATTAATAAGCATGTCTTATAACGACACGCGTTGAGAGTTACAAAAAGGGCCATTCTGGCAAAGTCAATTCAATCAAATTTCATTAACACATTGTGGCGTTTCCTTCAGAGGACAACGGCCACCAAGGCCATCGTTTCTTCACCAAGCCACCTCCCCCTGACGAAAGATGGGGCCAAGTTTCCCAGAGAAAAGTAAACTTAGGTTCAGAACAAAGGTTGGGGTGGGCTGGAACAGAAATCGTTTTAGCATTCAAGCTCGTGTTACTCATACAAGAAATCTTCAATACTGAGAAACTATTCACAGATATTTTTGGTATTTCCCCTACTTCCTGGACTAAAAACCAATATACACTTTATTTGTACCACAAATAGATCTAATATTAAGGATTTGGGGAAAAGCAATTTAACAAGGTGCATGACATAGATGGGTAACAAAGTGCCAATTTTTTTTTTTTACTGAAAAGTCTGCATGTGTGTGTGTGTGTGTGTGTGTGTGAGAGAGAGAGTGCGACAGTGTAGGTGTGTGTGTTCTTGCGCGCGCGCGCGCGTGTGCGTAGTTAAAAGAGGGATGTGGAACTGGGCCACAAATACTATGAAGAATGTTACAGAAAATTCATTCTGTGGGGTTTCCTTTTTTTTTTTTTCATGAAAGGACTCACAAGTTTAGAATTTAATGATCATGTAACGGGCTGCGTTTTTTTGGGGGGCGTTTCTTTAACTGTTTAGGACATACTGGAGCAGCGTGCAGACGGGGAACCCATCTGGGTCAGAACCTTGTCCAGCCACTGCAGGGGACCGTTCAAATGCAGCTCGATCCAGCAAGGAGTGCTTGTGACAGTCTGCCGCCTGCAAAACAAAGACGTTGACTTTTAATGTCTGGGCTGTGCGGACGCAGCCTTTTCACTCCTTACAACATGTGACTTATGATGCTTCATGCTTTGCTTTATACAGCATGTATCACTGCTGACAGGAAGTGGGTGCTGTGGTTTGTAGGTCTCTACTTGAAATGTATGTGAACATAAATCTGCAAAAACCAAGACCATAATGCATAACCAAGTTTGTTTAAGTTGAGTTTGTGAGGCATCAGTCAGAATCACTTCCTTAGCTAAAAGTTTCAGATCAATTTTCCACGTCTTAAGCCACAAGAGGGGAACAACTATACACTGGTAAACATTAGTAATAGATTTTCCACACATTTAAAAATCATCTTAATTCAAACCTGAATAGATGTGTATGTTTGAATTAAGCTGTTCAAATATCGTATTGCGGTGCTCACCTGTACTCGGCTCCCCAGCCTTTGACAAAGCTCATGCGGATGGTGCACATCCTGGTGAGCTGGTAGACCGCCTCAAAGCCCTGGTTGACTGACTGAGCCAGCAGGGCTGCAAACTCCTGGTTGTTGAAGATTTTTAGATTACAACCTGAAAGGAACAAAGAAGTAAACAGTTAATGAGGGTTTTCCCAAAATCTTAGGGCCTTGTCATACCAAGCCCAAAGTTGGCCTTTGGTTGGCAGTGGTCTGTCATTGTGTGTTTGTAGTTTGTGTTCGCTGGCTCTAGTTGGCCTTAATTGGTGCCAGTTGGGCTGCATGAGCTGAATCAGAACCAGTAGGTGAGAACGTGAGCTGTGACTGGCTGTTCACCGAAGCCAATCAGTGATTTCACTCATTTAGCATGGTTTTTATTTCCTTTTCACCTTTAAGCAAAAGTTTACAGCATGTCTTTTTTAAAATCACACATGCTGTAAATGAGCTTTCCAGGCATGAGAGTACTGATCAGTGGTGAGAAGTGGATTGTACAGCAGAATTGTTTGGAGAGGTTTCTATGGACGCTGTGATTCGTTTGATAAAGTTTTTTGCAGTGACTCTGGGTCACCATTGGGGATCCTTTGCAGGCGATATGAATCCAAGCTGACTACAGCCGCCATCCACAACAAAGGAGCAAACTACAAACTTTTCAGGCCCACAGGATGTGGATTTTTATGTTAAAAATACTTCTTTGGTGGCGTATACATATGGAAAGACCTCCATATATTCATGCCAAAAGCTATCCAGTCTATAATTTAATTTTGTTCAATTGACACCTTATTGTCAATTTCAGAAAATGTCCCTGTCTGCTACATGAGTGCCACCTTCAGCATCTTACCTGGAGGAATTTTACACACTGTTGCTGGATGCCAGCCATACCGCTGGTTGCAGTTTGGACTCTGGACAAAGATGGCGCTATCACTCAGGCACTCAGCAAATACCTCCCCCCCAATGTAGTAGAGTCTAACTCCTCTTCCTGTAAACACAGACAGATAGAACCTTTTTGTACAATAAACATGAGATTTGACTGGAAGCAGATGTGTTCATGTGCAAGACCAGACCAAACTTTAAACATTAAGAGGCTAACAGCTCATCTACAGGCCATTAATTACTGTAAAGCTACCTAAAGCTGTGCCATACCTATGTGCCTCCGGGTCATCTCCACAGTGGCGTTCCTGTTGACATTAGACAGCAGGCCCAGGCAGAAACGCTCAGAGTTTGATGGATCTGTGAATCCGTCCACTGTCAGCGAGGGCTGAGAGGCGTGGAATGTCTCCCCCACGCGCTGGTTTAGCTCATAGTAGGCTATAGAGCACCAGAAGGCTGGTTCCGAGTAAGTCACCGGCTGCAGGTCTACAGTAGAGGATCAGAGGTCAGTTCAGTTTGTCCCAGTAGTCTCCTTTTGACACAACACTGTTCATATGAAAAGACACAGGCACTGCAAAGGTCTGTGCATATAATACTAATCTAACTCAGTGCCGACCCGTGGTGGTTTAATATCCAGTGTGCTTATTAGTTTGCATTGTTTTAGTCTTTGTATTGTTTCAGATGGGAAGGGTTTGCATCTTACCCATGCTGTGATTGACAGGAGACAAAGTGCTGGGGGAAAGCTCTGCTGGAGAACCTGACAAAGAAAACAGGAAGTCATCAATATGGATTGGTTCACAGGAGACCATAACACGGGGAACAGGTGGATCAGATCAAAGACTGCAAAGGAATGCCACTAACTGGTCTGCCTGCATTAAGGCCAGTTCAGATCAAAGATTCGCGATGAGACAAGTTGAAACTTGCAACTACTTGCAATGCGCCGGTCTGCAGCGTTCTGAAACCAGCCAGTTTACACCAAAGCGACTCGATGAGACGGCTTCTTGTTTCCATAGCAATGACTCTTTGTACCGTTGTAACTGCCGGCTTTTCAGGTGTTATTTGCAGCTGGATATAATTTGTAGCATCTTAAAATATGGATCAGGATAGTGATAGTGAGTTACTTGCTACAGTTGCATTTCTAGTGTGGATGAAATGGCGAAAACATGAAAAAACCGAGCGGGTCGAGATGACCGACTGACTTCGCTATGAGCTGATTGGCTGTTGAAACAGGTGACGTGCCTTACGTTCTAAAACCAGCCGCTGGCGATTTGACAAGCCGAGTCTCAGGCGACGCCATCAGCCGGCTTGAGTCGAGCTGAGACGGGCCAGTTCACACCGCTGCAACTTTCCCTGCGACGTTCTGGAACGGTTTTGTCTCGTCGCAAATCTTTGGTCTGAACTGGGCTTTAAAGTGATGAAGAGATGCTGTTTACTGTAACCATAACAAAAGCCTGTACATAAAAATCTGTACATCCTACATCTTGCTTGTTGGTGGCTTGTTGACATGGCACAGATTGACCTATAACTTAGTTGACTGCATGATTATCATTAACAGCACACTGAAGGTGCAAACACACTCTGGAGGCTGAGAATTTGGAGTGTTACAACAGGACATACAGGGTACACCCTGTATGTAAGTGTACTCCATGAACTGGAGACAAAGGATATACCATCCTTCCTAAATTTAGAGTTCATAGAGAAACTCAAAAGAGTATAACATGCATTTGTCCTAATGTAACTCACAGAGCTGCAACCTCTCGAGGCAACATTCTCAAACTAAATTTGTCATCAATCTTTGATTCAAGATTGGCTTGTAATGTAGGGTAGTTCAGGTCCTATTTAGTACTAATTCACTAAAAATATTACTAATATGAACACCAGGTCAAAATCGATATCTGCAGTTCATCATTTCAAACTTGATAAAACATGAGACATGTTTGTCGCAGCAAAGGAGGGCGTTAAGGATAAAGCTTTACAGTGATCCTCTCCTCTCTAAATATCGTCGACTGTTGCGCTATACACTGTTTTATCGCATATGCATCTTTAACTGTTTAACTCCATGAAAACATTCGATTTGACTTTGACCTGGCTGGGGAGGTGAGGCAGACTCACGAGGAAAGGAGAAGGAGTTGCTAGTCTAGGGTACCTGTGTCCATACTTTGATTCATCTGTTGATCGCTGGCCTCCCCATCCTCACTGATGTATCCCGGTGGAGGTGTTTCTGTAGGAATTGTGCAGGGATGCAAAAATGAGCTGTGACATTATCATAATTTATATATGGTGGTTTAACCTACTGAAATCAAGGAAACATATTTTTAATAATATTACATTTTTTTCCCTGAAGTGATGAAAATAGTAAAAGCAGAGGAAATTCACATCTAAACCCAGGAAATAGAGTCACAAGTTCCTCTTTGATTAACACAATATCACTTTGAGAAAAAACAACAACTTTGCATATACAAACTAGATACCATGTAATAAACGGGAAACAGAAACCTAGAATAACAGTTTCTTTACTTTCAGATTTCAGTTAGTGTATTATGTAAGCCTTCAGTGAATTAGTCAGGTAAACTCACCTGGTATATAGTTGTTTGGAGGTTCAATTCCCGCAGGAAAGTTTGTGTTCTCAGGTATGGAATGAGTGTAGTCATCCAGAGGTGGCAGCTCTGGCAGGATATCTGAGTGTCTTGGCACAAGAACAGGAGGCAGCACTACAGCGTTGGGGAAAAGTGTCAGAAGGGTTAGAATAGAGTCAGAATACTATCAACTTATATGCTTTTAATGCAAAAAAGTTTCGTTATTGTGGGAAAATACTTTGCAACAGCAATAAGACAATGATGAAACACTAGAACTCCCCAGTGAAACTTAAACTGAAATCTTAAACTGATAATGGCTTGTTAAGGCAGGGTGAAGAAGTTTTCACTGCAGATTTTAACACTGTCCACCTCTGAAAGCCCTTAAAGGAATAGTTTGACATTTTGGGAGATTAACTTATTTGCTTTCTTGAGAGTTTGGTATGAAGATTGACACCACTCTCATATCTGTTTATTAAAACACTGTATAAGGCTACAGCCAGCAGACTTAGCATAAAGACTGCAAACAGGGGGAAAATGGCCAGTAGGCCTATTTTGTTACCGTTGGACAGAGCCAAGCTAGCTGTTTCCCCGTTTCCAGTCTTTATGCTAAGCTAAGCATCCACTAGCTGTAACTTCATATTTAGCGTACAGACATGAGAATGCTATTGATCTTGTCCTCTAACTCTCAGCAAGAAAGCAAATGAGCGCAGTTCCCAAATATTATTGACTTATTCCTTTAAGTAGACAAAAAGGAAGTTTTTTCATCAAATAAAAAAGGTCAAATGTGTCCCCATCAGTATCAAACTAACACTTCAGTGACTAGGAAGTTAAACAAAGTCCTACACAGGCAAATGTCTGTAAAATGTTGCTGCTTAGAATTGAGTTGAGCTTTTCTGTCTCCAACAGATTTAAACAATGTATTTCATTGATTCATGATTGTTGTATCAAAGAGATGTGCATGTTTTAGGTAACAAATCAGAGTCATCTCACCTGGGGTCTCCACCCGCTGGTAGTGGTAGGGATTGATGCAGACCTCATCCTTCTTTAGGTGGAAGGCATACTCACAGGCCTCGATGGCGCGCAGCTCGTGGTGGCTGTGAAGGTCCGGCCATCGCCACAAGCGGCAGTAGATAACGTGGGGAAGCCCCTTCCTGTGGGAGACCTGCAGGCGGCCATCCAGTGATCTGATTGAAGAGCAAACAGGAGATGGTGGTGAGATGGGTAGAAGACACACAGGGGTGAGGTGGTGACACAAAATATGGCCAGGTGGGGGAGAGAAATGGAGATGGATTGAATTGAGTGGTGAAGACAAACAAAGATGTTCTCAATGTCCGTCACCTCCAACATTGTAATGACAACTCTCCCACATCAAAGTTGTATGCAACACCATACAATAGTTGAGGATAGTCACCTGGTTTGGTCAGGGTAGCTGTATAGGCCTGATGTATCCCACTGTTCTATCGTATTTGGTGTACTCAGTCCCCATATTTCAGAGCAATTGCTGTGCACAGAGAAAACAACAAAACAAAAACAAAAAATAAATGATAAACATGGGACATGGCTCATTCAGAAATATCAGTATGGGTAATGTAAACATTAAAAGGCCTCTTTTATTAGAGTCTTATGGCAAAATAAAGACATCAAATTCATTTTCAGCTGTGGAAATGAAAGATGGGACCTTCAAATAAGAGAAGCCTTTTTTTGACAGAATTAAGGAAAAAAACACAACATGGAATCTGCTAACACGCACAATGAGTGAGACAAAGAGCATTCTTCAACAGTGTGGCAGCATTGTATCAAACACTGAAAATAACTGAACTTATCTGGAGACATTCAAACAAACACTGAGGACACACAATGGTACAAAAGAGGGGGGGAGGGGGCGGAGGAGGCAACCTTGGGAAAAAAAAAAATCCAATTTCAGACATTCTCAAAACATTCACAAGAAAAATGGCCAAAAACTAAGAAATTAAAAGCTTGGAATGGGTACAAATGAGAGTAGTTGCTTCTGAATAACAGGACAATAACAAATAATTCTACATGTTAAATTCTACAAAGACACAACACACGAACTAGACTAATTACTTTAGTGGGATCTCAACTACCATTCAAAATTGCAATTGTCTGGTTCATGACAGGGCAGGAAACCAACTTTTGTCCACCAGCCAGAGCAGCTTGTAGATATAAAAATTCAACGGCTATTTTTACTGCAGGAACTAGGTGTTTAGAATCAATCCAAATGCTGAATGGGTACCTGCCAAAGTGGCAAGCAGGGTAGACAAGCTCCCCAATCACAATCAAAATGTCCTAACATAAGTATGGCTGGTGGCAATGCCCCAATCTGGCATTATTTTGGGTTCGTAACCCACCCTCTCTCTCATGTAGACATCCTCCACTAGTCCAGTCCTCTACAAGGAATAATTTCATTCACATCGAGCCAGCCACTGCATCTCTACAAACATAACAGTGTAGCGGCCTAGAACAATTCTCAGGCGATAACAACCAGCCTGCTATCTATAGACATACAAACATCTGATGTGGTACTTGGCTGCACATCAGTGAGGAATGAATCTGTTAACACAGTGTTCCTGCTGAACGTGAGTCTGGGCCACCAAGGCTGGCTGGCTGATAAAGAGAACATCTTCTCTCACCCTTTTAATGTCTCTCACCCCATGAGATTTATACAAACTATCTAACTGTAAGTACAGTTGTAAACAAGCAGTGATTTCATAAATGTTCTGCTCATCTTTAATGAATAATTTATGTTATACTATTTTGCATCCCTAAACAAACCCTTCCACATTTACAACAGTTTTACATGTTCGGTAATGACTGCAGGAAATTATGAAAACAGAATTAAGAAAAGAGACGTGCAAGATCAGCATCTGCAAACAGCCCAAGGTTTCCTGGTTTTATAGGAGGTCTCAACTAAGCACACTTGCAGAAACATGTGCAACAGGAGCAGCTTTTTCTCTGACCCTAGTCTGAACAGCAATCAAGTGTTGGGGCAGTATACCTGGGGATGGTGACACACTTGGTGTTGCAGTTCTGTGTCGTGATAGCTTTCTCCAGCTCATCTAGCTGGCCTGTCTTCTTTAGCTTCTTCACTAAGCTCTTCACAGCCTTCTCGCACCATTTCTCCTCTTGCCCGTTCTGCTCTCCACCGCCTGCTCCGCCTGGGCCGCTGGTCGACTTCTTCCAACCCAACAGCCTCTTCACCACAGGAGGGGTGAACGGCAAGATGGAGGACATCTTAGCTGGACAAGCCGGGAGTCTCCAGAAGACTCAACACAAGCTCTCTCACACACACAGACAGAGGGGACCTAGAGCTACAGTTTGGGCCCTTGCTCTGACGTGGGCCCCTCTAGTGACCAATGAGTCACAGGATGGAAGCCAGTGCTAGCAGGGTATAGTCAAAAGAGATGGACACCTTGGGAGAAAGTCACACACAAAGTGTATCATTACAAACAAAATATGGTACAGCAAAGTAACCATCTAGTCTTATTAACACAATAAACTATTAAAAACTATAAACTATTACTCAATGAAACTTCGAATAGTGAATAAAAATAGTAAGGTTGTTTTGGCAGCAGCATTGGTAACGTTACATAACTGCCTCTTGTGTGAAGTTGAACAAGCAGAGATGTTCACTTGACGTTAGCTTGTCACAAACCCTGCTCGATATCCAAGCTAGCTAGCTTACAAACTTATAAAGTTAACACACGGGATGGGCCCCATACTGTCGCACTGCGTGCAAAGCAGTAATCACGACCAGCTTCAAATGAACATTAAATAACAGTGAACGCTGTCAAATGGATGTGAACAAGGAGAGTATTTTGTGACAGCCCCCCCCCCCCCGCTAACACCAACTGGCTTGGGAAGGCCGGCAGCTAGCTACCTGGTGGGGGGCCTTCTTGATTCAAATCACAACAATAAGTTCACTAGCGTTAGCTTGCTGAGTGTTTAACAGCAAAATGCTGAAATAGTCTAAGCTAAAAACGAAAAGCGAATAACTCTAGCTAACGCAACTAAGCAGTTCGGGGGCAATTCATGGAGAAGTCCTCATCTAGCTAGGTCAGCTAACGTTAGCTTAACTAAGCTAGCTAGCTGCCAGCTTGTTATCAAAAATCCTTTTGTTGTGATCCACGAAAAAACCTCCTATGCGCAACAGTCAAGTCGCGCTACATTTCTACCTAACGTCAACTTGTCAAATAAAACCCGGCTATAATTAATCTAATAACATAATGTCACTTTATTAATTTAAACGTTGTAGTGTTTTATTTCAACGTAGCTACTGAACGTTTGTGACTTTTACTAAAATATAGACACAGCACCAAAATGAGTTAGCATCTTGGACGAACTCTTCCAAACTGAGCCCTGGCTCCCGCTGGCTAACGGACCTACATCTCTGACACAAAACAACATGCTTCAAAGTCGAGAAAACAGCTAAAAGCATTTCAATAGTTACCCCAGTTTTAAAGTCCAAAGCTCCGCTTTTTGAGAAACAGATGTGCACAGCCCTCTAAACGCCTTGTTGAATAAAAAAGCCTGAACTGTATTGTACTGCTGCTAATTTTGACAAGGCTTGTGGGCTCTTCTCAAGTTGCTACCAGTGCTACTGGAGCTAGTTTGGTAGGCTAGACCGGAACAACAAAATAAACCTATGGCTACGTACTAGCTCTTAATCCCTCCTATTCAAAAACTGATTGGAGGATTATAAGAAGACATACTCTGAATGCTGGATGATGTCTTTGATCGTCCTTATTGTTTATTTGACAGCATGAGTTTATATCTGTCATTCAGAGAGGTTTGGAGGCAAAAGCTTTTATTATTCAGCATTTTCACGGGGCATTAACTAATCAGTTACATTTTCAATACAACACAACAGCAGATTAAAAGAAGATTTTATAAAAAGTGACACATTCACTTATAGCTATTTCTTATTTAAGGAGGTCCAGAATGAGTTTTTACTCCCATTATAGTAGCTCCTCCCCTCACTCAGGTGTTCAATTAGGTTGGATTGGCTTCACCTGGCATCATTATAAAATGCTACAGTTTAGTTGTTGGTAGATTTTGGGCTGTTTTAGTTTGTCTGTGGCGATGGGTGGATGTTTGTTTCTTTGTGCAGTCCTATTGCAGTTGTCAGGGCACTTGCAAGGTGAGCCAGGTGTAACTGCTTTTACACCATCTACAGAAATATCCTTAGACTTTATGCATTATAATTTATTCCAAGTAATGTTGCTCTGTTCAGACACAGAATGAAGGATGCATTGTTAACTACTATTTTGACTTAAGCAGTGACATTTTGTCCTTCTCTGTTCACTTGGTCCAAACAGTTGTTCCAGCTGGAAGTGCTCCTTTAAAGTGTAGCCTGGGCTCTAAACTGTGCCAGGATGGCTCAGAGTGCGTCTTCTATGACCATGTGTGTGACGGAGAGCCTGATTGCAGGGATGGTTCAGATGAAAAGGACTGTGTGTCAGCATGCAATGAAGGTATTGGAGGGTCTCTGCAGATAATGCATGGTGAAGTCAAATACTACTTGCCATTACTTTCTGAGGTTCAGTTTGACGTACTCAGTCAGATGGTTAGTGTTGTGTGAATTAATAAATGTTATGACCATTAATGAAAACAGAAACACCTCTGTGTAATGCAATACAGTTCAACAGCACCACAAACTACATCCTTTCATCACAAACTGAACATCATAACCTTCATGAAGGGAGGATTGGACTGCATCAGTTTTAGCTAGGAGTACCTAATTATAAACTGGCAACTGAGGGTCTATCATATTATATTAAGTCACTGTCAGTTTCAATATTTTATTTGACATCTAATGAAACATATCTGTGATTTAAATGCAAGCATAAATTACCTGTAAAGTTTTAGGTCAAAACCATAATTTGTCTTATGTCAAATGCCTGCATTCTAACAGGTCAGTTCCAGTGTGCCCATGGGAAGAAGTGTATAAACAAAGACCAGGTGTGTGATGGTACACCCCAGTGTCAGGACCGTTCTGATGAACTGCACTGCATGATGCAAACTGTGGACTGTGTTCACCATTGTGACAACAATAGTCGCTGCTTGCCTGCAAACTTCCTGTGTGATGGAGAGAGGGATTGTCTAGATGGCACAGACGAGGCCGACTGTGGTAGGTTGAAATGATTTGAGAACATGAATCTCTTAGGAGATAATTGTGTGCATATTTCATACTTGCATAACATGCAGTCTTGAATCATAATGTTTACCCAGTTTATATTTGGCCTGTACAACAGAGCACCAAGAGGAAGGCCGGTCTGAAAAGGAGGAAGGGACCAGTGCGACCTCTGTGTCTGCTCCATCGACTGCCATCAAGTGTCCTTTGGGCTCTATCCCCTGCAAGGATAAAGCAGAGTGTGTCATCTACAACCATGTCTGTGATGGAGAAGCAGACTGCAGAGATGGTTCAGATGAGGAAGAATGCTCATCAGCATGTGAAACGGGTAATCTGGTGGCTGTTTGTGTGTGATCTCCTGTACATGGGTTAAGAATATGACTTTACTGCCCTCTAGTGGGTGACGTCCCTTCTAATTATGTTTTAGCACATCAGAATCAAATGCCTTTCTTCAACATTAAAGGTACAGGATGTTGCTTCAGTGATGCTGGTGACATTAAGTGAGGACCATTGGTAAATGTAACCATTGACCTGAATGTAGTGACATTGGATTATATTGTAACCACAAGTACATTGCACAATCATTCATGGGTCATGAACATCAACAAATAGCATGTTTAACAACATATGGTAATGTACTGTATAGAGGGAGAGCCCAGATATTTGGGGTATGTTCACAGGATCATTTATGGAGGATAGTTAATTCCACTAAAGCTGGGAATATGCCACACAATTTGAAGCTCAATTGTAAGCCCAGTCCTGATCATGCCATGTGTCCTCTTCAGACCATTTCCAGTGCGCCCATGGAAAGAAGTGCATAGAGCAGAGCCAGGTGTGTGATGGTGTGCCTCAGTGTCAGGACCGCTCGGATGAACTGGGATGCGCCAAGCACATGGAGGCCTGTGCTCACCAATGTGATGATAGCCGCTGCATTCCTAACAGCTTCCTCTGTGATGGTGAGAGGGACTGTTTGGATGGCAGTGACGAGGCAAACTGTGGTACGTTGTCACTGAACCAGAATATTCAAGTGCTCACTGTATTAATCGGCTCTGCTTGATTAGGACACCTTCGTGATCTTTACCCACCCCCCCGTAGCTGTCGATGACTGCAGTGCCACTGAGTTTAAGTGTACCAGTGGCCAGTGTGTGTCTGCCACAATGCGTTTTAAGTGTACCAGTGGCCAGTGTGTGTCTGCCACAATGCGTTGCGACGGTCACCCAGACTGCCGGGACCGCTCGGATGAGAAGAGCTGCACCAATGCACCGGCCTGCACCACCAAACAACACTGCCCCCAGAGCAAGGAGTGTCTGGTGGAGGAGTGGATCTGTGATGGAGATCAGGACTGCAAAGATGGCACAGACGAGAAGGTGGATGTTGAAGGCAACTGCACAAGTTTGATGAGCAGAAGCAGACACACAGCACTAAGATTCCAGGAGCAAGCTAAATACAATCCTAAAATGTGACTCGAACTGAGTTTTGTTGGTTGGATCCTATTTATAGGACCATATTTACTGTTTTATCTAAGATATGTGGAAAATTGGGGTTGAAACGGCTATAAATCACATTGAAAACTGATTTTTGAGCTAAAATAACATCTTGAATTTCTTTTCTCACACCCTTCTGACACATGAAGGTCAAAGGTCAGGGTCAGAACAGCACTCACGGAGCTGGCAGGGTTTTTTGTGTTGGTTACGAGTACTTTAGTTGGGCAAATGCTCAACGATGTAGTGGTTTAAAGCCAGGTACTCTGGTGGTCTAAACATTCACCTGGCCTCCCTGTTGCCTCAATTTTCAAATTAAAAAAAAATTCAAATTCTGAAGTACCAGTTTGGATGACGGTAAAATAATCCATTGGTTCCTCTTTAGGATTGTCCTGTGGTTCCACTGAAATGTGGTGAGTTCCAGTGGTCGTGTAAATCCAAGACTGAGTGCATCCCTATAGCCTGGAGGTGTGACGGCATGAAGGACTGTGATGATGGCAGTGATGAGACTGAATGTGAGTAGCAATACATTATACAACACGGAAAAAGGTGGAGTTGTTTAAAGTGCACCTCCACCCTCAGATTCTACTAGAATCTGCTCTCCCAGCAAACTTAAAGAATGCAATGAGTGAGGAAATGACACCTGTGGGAGGTGTGGCCTTGTGGCTACTGTGTGTGGGTCAGGAGACACAGGGAACAGACACTAATTAGTCTATTTTTTTTTTTTAAATATACATTTCTTGATGTAGAAGGGTTCCAACCGGTTTACTGTGTCAGCATTAGCTTTGCAAGGTTCAGTGCTGATTTTTAAAACGGAAGATGGCGTGTTGAGCCATTTTCAACCCATGAAATGCAGATTTTTATAAATTTGGTAAGAAATGTCATATCATCACAGTACAGTTGTAGCATTTATTTTATAACTCAAATGAATTTAATTTTCGCAATTGATAAAGACATATTGCACACTTAAACAGCTTGGTTTTTAAGTGAAATCAAAGCATCATAGCCTAGTAACTGCAACATCTGTTACAGGTGCTCTATATTCATACAAACTGAGCACTTCTGCAGTTTCTCCACCTGCTACATTTGCCTGTATTGAAATTCCACCTTGGTTTCACTGTAAAATGTATATGCAATAACCAAATGGATATTGGCAAAACAAAGAACATAAGACAATATTTCACGGGGCTTTTTAAGATGACTGGGAACAGGATACATTCTGAAATTGAAAATACAAAACTCACTACTGGCAGCTCCATCAAGATGCTTGAGCTTTCAGAAAATTGACATAATCGGCAACATGTGAAAATGGAAAAAGGCAAACTAAAATGAAACCTATGAAACCTTTTTAACATGTTGACTTTACGTTTCATTATATTTCAAAATGTAGCTGACATCTCTCTGAAATCCTGCATTAAATATGAAAATGGTGTGTGCGTACCAGGTGGGGCGGTGACATGCCTCCCTCACCAGTTCCAGTGTGGCAGCCAGGAGTGCCTGGATCCAGTCCTGGTGTGTAATGACATTGCCAACTGTGCAGACGGCTCGGATGAGGGAGGCAGCTGCCAGATAAACTGTGCAGAGGCGGATCGCAGCCGCTGCTCTCAGAGCTGCTACAGCACGCCACAGGGAGTGGTGAGGACCCTGTACCTCCAACTTTGTGTGTTTGAAGTGAATGAAGTCAAAGTTTGTCCTGCAAGTCGGTGGCTTAAAATGAAGAAATGCAGTAGAAACTGAACTGTGGATGTAGCAGTACAATGTGACATTTCTTCAATTCAGGATTAACAAGCAATTTTTTGATTAAGTTAAAATGTGTATGCGTGTCTTGACTAGTGTATGTGATGGCTAACCTCCAAGTGTGCTCCCCTGACTAATTCTTGGTTCTTGCTGTGTAGCACTGTCACTGTGCAGCAGGGTTCAGGCTCATGGAGGACGGGCTAACCTGTGCTGATATTGATGAGTGTGAAGGCCTGAACCCAGGTGTGTGCAGTCAGCTGTGCATCAACACTGCAGGCTCACACCAGTGTGACTGTCACCAAGGCTACATAATGGAGGCAGGTGGACACCACTGCAAGATCACTGGTAAAGTCTTTTTGGTAGACAATATCCTTTTAGTAAGCCACAGAACAGCATTATGAGAACAAAGTCTGGTGCAAATGAAGCTAAAGCCAGGAGACGGTTAGCTTGGCATAAATACTGGAAGCAGGGGGAAACGGCTAGCATGGCTTAGTCAGAAGATATGGGGGGGGGGGGAATCCACCTACCAGCATCTCTAAAACTCTAAATTATTGTCTTTTGTTCCGTAGTGAAATTGTTGCCATTTATGTGCTGGACCATTTCTTGGTCCAGCACAGTGACATGAGTCTTGTGCACCTTGGGGACAGAGCCAGGCTTGCGGTTGCATTGAACATTTGTCCTGTATCTGCATGGGTAACACTGCCTAAAAAGATAATAATAAATATAAGTCTTATAAGACTTATATCGGTACATTTTGAGTAAAATTTTGGCACTGTAAATTAAATGCATCCACTTGGTTACACCATACCTATTTTAACAAACATAAGGGAAAAAGGCAAAAACAACTCTACCATTATTATCCTTCTAATTTTCTCACCCCTCAGGTGAACCCTTCCTGTTGTTGTCAGTCCAAACGGACCTCTTCTTGTTTGGCCTGCGCAGTGGCAGCCTAGATCTGTTATCATCCTCTGCCATATGGGCCATCCTCTCCCTGGACTACGACTGGAAGGAGCAAAGGGTCTTCTGGGTCAGCCTGGACACTGATGGCATCAGGTGGTCCTCACTGGACCAGAAGACCACAGGAACTCTAATTGAAGGTTGGTGCAACACAAATGAGGTTGGAGCATTGTAGGTGACTGACATCTACATGTATTAATACTGATGCACAGGGGTAGGTATTCACTGTCGTGCATTATAAGGATGCCTCCTCAAGACACGTGATGCCATTTTGATTCCACAGGTGTCCGGGCTGATTCTGTAGCTGTGGACTGGCTTGGGAGGAACCTGTACTGGATCGATGGAGTGAACAGTCAGATTGTTGCCATCAGACTGGCCACCACCACTGTGAAGTCACTGGACTACAGCGTCATCCTGGATGAAGACCTGGATCAGCCTCGCTCTCTAGCGCTGCTGCCACAAAAAGGGTCAGCATGACTTTCAGTCTCCAAACGATCTAACAATGGTCATAACACCTTTTTTATTCAGTCTTTTAATTTTTCTACCAGGCTGATGTTCTGGACAGAGATTGGTAATGTAGTGAAGATAGAGCGTGCTGGGATGGATGGGTCCGAGAGGATGGCAGTGGTGAACTCCAGTCTGGGCTGGCCGGGCGGTGTGGCTGTGGACACTATTTCTGACAGAGTGTACTGGACAGACGAAAGGCTGAGGTCGATTGGATCCACAACACTGGATGGCGATGACATTCGGGTGAACTATTTTGGGAGGGGGATGTCCTTGCTTTAGCGTTGAGAGCGTTTCAATTTTTAGATGCATCCAACCCAAAGCTGGTTGCAGACTGTTGAAAATCAATTTAAACACTACAACTTGATGCTAAATCTACCAGCTGAGGGTCACACAGGTGGCACTTTGTGGGAGTTTTTTTTTATTTTTTATCCATAATGGCCCGAGCATAGTTGAAATGGATGAAATAGGATGAACTTTCATGTAAAAATGGCAAGGCACTCTAAAGCCTAACAAACCAAAGTAAGTCACATGCCTAAATAAATGTGCTGTCTAAATGTCATGTTCAGATTCTACAGATGAAAGACACCAACAACCCATTCTCCCTGGCCGTGTTCAATGACATGCTCTACTGGTCTGATGCCAAGAAGCGAGTGGTGCAGGCTGCTCATAAAATCTCTGGCAAAAACCACCAAGTTCTCCTGAAAAGACCCCAACAACCTTTTGCTGTGAAAGTGAGTGAAATGTTGAATTAAGGATGTTTAGGCACAGGTGGAAATGGGGTTGGTATTGGATAATGGAGACGCTGTATCTAAATGTGGATCACTTCATGTGTTTGAAGTGCTCACAGCTGAATTGCCCACGCGCAGTTATGACATTGTTTGTTTTAAGCTTTCCACTTATGAAGACATTAACCTGTTTTGGGAAATGATGGAAAAAATTGCAGAACTGGTATCTTTACTACATAGCACTTGGTATGTTTTATAATTTTGCTTTAGTTTTTTATTAGCATGAATTGTAAGGTGCAAAAAACATTACAACACTGTCCTGTTCCCCGTTTGGGTTGCAGATCATCCACCCATTGTTACAGACGGGCATTAAGAGCCCCTGTGAAAAGATGGACTGTTCCCACATGTGCGTGTTGGCCCCGGGACCCAAGGCTGTGTGCAAGTGTCCCTTTCGTCTTTTACTTGCTGAGGATGGCCTGACCTGCTCCAGCCTGGTCAATTCAGCGTTCCTGCTGATGTTGTCTCCCTCCACTGTCACCCAGGTTTTGCTTTTAATGCATAGTTTCACTAGGTCTAATTTGCTTAAATAGAATATACTTCAAAGGAAAAGTTGGACCTTTTGGGACATTTGTTTTTGTTTTTATCTGATTAGATTGATACCATTCTCATGTATGGCAAATATGAAGCTTGGCACAAACCCTGGAAACTGGGGCAAATGGCTGGCTTGCTCTGTTCAAAGGAAACTAAATCTGCTTACCAGCACCTAAAGCTCTAAAGCAACCATCTAAAACTTACTAACAAGTTATGTTTGTTTAATCTGTACAAAAACAAGTGTTAAAACAAATTCCCTGGTTTAATGGAAGGTTATGTGCCAGACTATTTCCTGGCAGGGAGCAATTGCTATTATTGGTACTGGCGAAGAAATGGTCACAACCTCAGGTAAAATGGCAAATTGTCATTAACTAAGCTTTAGAAGTGCTGGCAGGTGATTACATTTTTTTTTAACATTTCTTTGAGCAGGGCCAGGCTAGCTGTCTGCCCCTGTTGCCCGTCATGCTCAGATAAACTAGTGGCTGCTGGCTCGGCTACATATTTAAGCGTATTTCCCAAAATGTTGAAGTATTCCTTAAGCCTAAGATGCAGTAACATGGAAGTCCCAAGTGCCAAAGGGGGCCTCACAATGTAATTTTTCTCTAAATGTTTGGTCATCAACACCACCCACCATCTGTTGCATAACTTGATCATAAAACAGTGTATGAAAATGTACCCATTTTGTATACTTTTTTTTTTGTTTAGATGAATGTAAATTTAATCCCCAATGATCTCTGTAGATCTACTTGCAGTCCCGACACACAGCAGCAGAGCTGAAGGGCTGGCCTGAACACATGGCCCTGCAGGTACCCAGTGTCAATGAGGCAGCCATAATGGACTACAGCCTACGTGACCACACCCTGTTCTTGACAGACGACGGCACAACTTCACTCAGCTCCTTCAAGCTGAAGGACTCGTACTTGTCCTCTCAGGGCCAGCTTCTAAAACTCCTGGGTGACACCATCACCGCCATGGCCCTGGACTGGGCAACACTTAACATCTACTGGAGCAGCAACAAACAGCCCCGCCTGCAGGTCACCTCCATCAAGGCTGCACACACCGCAGTTCTCATAAAGGAAGGTATCGGTAGAGTTGAGTCCATTGCCCTCCACCCTCCCAGTGGAAGAGTTTGCTTCACCAACCTGGGCCTGGAGGGTACAGGTACCATGGCAACTGTAGAGTGTGCCAACATGGATGGTGCTGAGCGGAGTGTGCTGTGGAAGGATGGTGTCCAGCCCACATCTCTGGACTTCTCCAGTAATGGAGATACAATTTACTGGGCTGACACAAGTGAGAATTTTCACACATTTTCAGTATGGTTATAGGTTTTCATGCATTGAAAGTCAAATATGTAATTCTGTTTAGAAAAGCAATAACATAGCTTGGATTCTTGCCCAGGTTTAGGGACCATCGGCTCTGTCCAGCTTGATGGATCTGGATACAGAGAGTTGAAGACTGGTGATGGCCTGGCTGCAGTGGCTCTGAGTGATGACATGCTGCTCTGGATGACTGTCACTGGTAATGGCTCAAAAATCTGAGTCTGAAATACAACCATAAGTGTGGCAGAATGTTATTAAATGGTCACACTTATGAGTTACCAGTTGCACATCTTACAGCTGTTTCCTTAGATTTCTAACGTAGCGACCTTACTTTGTTGGCCATTTCCTTCAGACAAGACCAGACTTTGGTACAGAGATGAGCAGCAAAACAAATTGTGGTTTGAGGTCGGCACAGAAGTGGTCAGCTTAAAGGCCTTCAGCAAGTCTAGTCAGACTGGTACGTTAAAAAAACAAAAAAACAACCCACATGTCAGTTTTGATGTGTGAGGGTCTTCCAAATGTGAGTGTACTGAAGTGGTAAATGTCATCTAGTGCCAAACCTGAACCTATAAATCACAAACTCCAGTTGACTGACCATATACTGACCTGTTTTTCGCAGGTTCAAACCAGTGCACAGATAACAATGGCAACTGCCAGCACTTATGCCTCGCCACTCCAGGAAGTCGAACATGCAAGTGTGCCCATGATCACATCCTTGTGAATGCCACCCACTGCAGCCCGGAGCAGCGCTGCCCAGGTGGCAGCAGGCCCTGTCTGGATCAACTCTCATGCCAGCCTGTTGAGAAGTTCTGTAACGGGCATGTTGACTGCTATGACCACTCGGATGAGAACTGTGAGTCTCTTATACCTATTTATTTATTTATTTATTTATTTATTTATTTATTCTTGAAAAACAATAAGAACTGAAAATATCACAATACACCAAGTAGATGTAATGACATCTTAATCTAAAACAACCTAAAAATGACATGAGTTTTTGTCTGAGACTGTCTTCTTTTCTTAGGTGTCAGTCTGAAGCAGTGGTCAGGAGCCAAGGTCCCTGCTCCCACCCAACCCCGCAGCTCCTCACCTCTCTCTCCTCTGTTTAAAGTCACTGGTCTGAACACCACCCTGAATGTAAGCGGTCAGCTCAGGAATCTGGACGCCCAGCAGTGCAGCCAGAGGCGCTGCAGTGGCAACGGACGCTGTGTGGACAACAATGAAGACACTGTGTGCATGTGTTCACTTGGTTACAGCGGTGATTCTTGTCAAGACCATCTCCTGAAGACCATGCAGGGTCCCATTATCTACTGCTCTGTGGGGCTCTGTACAGGAGTGGTGGTCATTGCTGTGATGGCAGTGGTGGTGAAGAGGAGGAAGAGTGCCAACACAAGGTTTGTGTATTGCCAATTTAAAAAACAAACTTGTAGCTTGACATTTGAGTTTCCTTCTACAGCAAGTATGTTTACATCTTAGCAAATTTTAGTTTGCTAATTAGCACTGAAAGTACAGCTGAGGGAATGACTCTAGCCTTGCAAGTATTGGGTCATTAACCAAAGTATTAACTATTCATTTAGTATTTAATTAAGGGACCACGAAAGCTTCTACAACTTTATCCTATCCTGATGGGACCATGAATCTCTGAATCAAATTTCATGGCAATCCATCCAGTAGCTGTCGAGGCATTCGCTAAAAAAAACATTTCAACCTTACGGTGGTGCTAGAGGGAAAAGTCGGAAGATCACCAAAGTCAGTAAGCCTCATCCTCTGGGGACCATGAATATCTGTACAAAATTCCATGGCAATCCTTTCAATAGTTCTGATTTCAGTCTGAACCAAAGTGGCGGGCCAACTGACATTGCCATCCCAAGAGCTACAAAAAACTGAGGATTGGACCCACATTAGATTGCATCAAATGTCCCTTTTCCTAAACTACATAGTATTAAACTGCCAACCAGTGTTTGGAAGATTGATGTGAACATTCACTGTATCGCCATTTGATTTCAGTGCGGACATGTTGAATATCTTTACTACATACAGCAACAGTTGACTATATAGATGTAGCACAGGACTACATTTTTGTATTTCCTTCCTGCAGGAGAGCTAGCTCAGAAGCAGTGAAGGAAATGTGTATGACTGACCTGGAGAACAAAGCTGAGACCACCCCCAGCACACAAACTGACCCAGCAGAAACAGACAAACCAGAGGTGGACCTCCCAAAAACTCCATGAACAAGCAGGTTTTCTTATTTTGCTGTGCTTGTGGGATGACACTCTGACTTTTCTTTCTTTGCAGGAAGCAGTAGCTCTTGTGGATTGAGGCAGATTTATGGGCAAGCAATGTTATTTTTATTTAAAAATAAATAAATAAACGGTCTGCATTTTCCACGGTTTCCTGTGATGTTATTTCAGAATTGTTTACTGTCAGTTAGACCACCAATGTTGAATTTTTGACATGGACTGTAAGAGATGGTTGCCAGTGTAGTGTAGGCACTAGGTAGTACCAGGAGGTCTGTGGGTAACCAGGTGGACTCTCCTTTTGGAAATCATGCTGAAGTGGCAAAGAGCTTTAGCATTGAAGGAAACAAAGAAAAGCAACTCTGACCTGGGGGGAGAGACCTCAAGTTCAGAAAATGCAATACAGTTTGTGTATTCTCTGGTCTGAAGGATGGGGGGGGACTCGTGCTGCAGACACATGTTCCTGATCTAAAACCCATTTCCTGATCTTTTTCCTTGTGCAACCAAATGTCCCCCATAAGTTACATGTCGGTAGCAGCCTTAGTCTTTTATAACAATTATCTTCATTATCTGCTCATCTAATCTGCTGACAATTTTCGTGATCATTTCATCTATGAAATTTCAAACAATACTTTGGGAAACTGGTGTGAATGTCGGTCTAACGTGACATCTTCAAATGTCTTGTGGCTGAAGTCTTGTTTTACTACAGCTATTGCTGAAGTGGCATGTGCTTTAGTCAAGCACTTAAGTACAGTTTTGAGGTACATGCATATACCCATTTTATTCAACTTTATACTTCTCCAGTGCTAGATTTCAGAGGAGAAAAACAACTTTCTACACCACTACATTGATTTGACAGCTAGTTAACTTTGCAGATGAACATCTTGCATTTAAAACATGTGATCAGCATATGATGCTTTGTTATAGATGAAACAAGCCACTCCACCTGGAACCAACTACAGTATTAAAATGCAGCTTACATGTTAATTCATTGATAACAATCCAGTGATAAATGAGTTTGATTACTTGTACTTTGAGTACATTTTGCTGGTAATACTACTGTTCTACTTGGGTAAGGTTAAATGCTGGACTTTGACTTATAACAGTATTGCTACATTGTGATATTAGTACTTTCACTTAAAGCCTGCACACCCAAGTAAATCCACACAAGTGATGTTAATTATTTTGGCTGATCAGAGCACTGGGTGTTTACAGACTGTGCCTGATTGACATCTCCCTTACCCTCCTGTTAACTCTGTTGCACCTGTTAGGGCGGGACAAGTGACACTTATTAGTACATGGACATGGAGCCAAGCAGAGGTCTAATCAGCCACTGTCATTGAAACCACCTGTGTTGGTGTGTAGGGCCTTTAAGTAATAGACTTGTACATTTTGTGAGAAAAATGTAAATTCTGAGAATAAATGTAGATATGGGGACAAGTAACTGTAACATGTAAATCTAGCAGGGTGTGTTGTTTTAGTGGACCATTTTAATTGTTTGATTGCTGGAAGAAAAGCTACATAATTAGTGGATACTGTGTTAGACTGAGGATATTGAAAAGTAAACCTTAATTTTTTTCAAATCATGTGGCTTTTGTCGCCGTCAGTGTAATGACTATGCATGATGAGACATGTATTTAAAGTCTAAACCGGATTCTTCCCATTGTTTACACCCAAACCACAAAACACATGTTTACTTTGCTTATGAATAGGCACTTCTGGTGTACTTATTCTTATTACCCTCTAAGATTTTTTAGCACTCTCTAATTTCACTGTCTGGGGTGTTTGATGATTTAGTTTGAATTGTTTGTGCATCAGGGCTGAAGTGAAGAATGCTAAGGACATAAACCAAATGATGAATTACGGGTTTATTGTACCCACACTGAACAGCCATATATAAAGATGTCCAATGCAAGACTAAGAAGAAATGATCATTCATTGTATTGTCTTTTGTTAGTCTGCTGTATCTCTATGGTGTGCAGGGATAAGAGGATACTCAACATATCAAGGTAGGTCTTAAAGCAGGAAAGCTGGATCATCCAAAGCAATACAGCTTAAATACTCAACCATCTAACATTTCACGTTTGTTGATACTTTTTTGTAGCTCATTTCATGCCAAAGTTACAGTATATTGTAAGAGATGTCTTCATTTCTTCAGTAGGTGCTTTATTTTGGAATTAAATATTTCAGTTGAATTTAGCAGCATAAGTAAAAATAAAAAGGTATTATCAGCTAAATATACTTATCAAAAGTAAAAGTATATAATATAGGATATTTAATACTAATGCATTAATGTGAGCAGCATTTTTGTTGTATCTGCTTGAGGTGGAGTTGATTTTAACTATTTTATAAAGTATCGGGCAATTTAATATTGGCAACCCTCAATCTTTCAAACATTTCTGTCTATAATTGAGTCCTAAAAACTTTAATAGTTATTAGTTAACTAGTAGTTAGAATATTTTGACCTGTTTTCAATGTAAATCAACTTGTTTAAAAATGTTCTAGAAATAAGTGTGTGTGTCTTTAAACACAAAATAATAAAGCAGTTTCCGGCAATAGAATTATGAAAAAGTTGATTTGCATTGAAAATGTGTTTAAATATTCCTTTTACACTTTGTATAGGAAAATAAAATTTTAAGGGCTCAATTCCAGATTAAAATGACTTCATTAGAGGGAGATTATTTTTTCACTGAACAATGCATCATGTTTTAGAAGCTGATCAAATGTTTTGTATGAACAATCTGCAAAATATGTAAAATAACTAGTAACTGTAGTTGTCAGGCAAATGTAATGGAGATAAATGTACAACAGTTCCCTCTGAAATGCAGTGAAGTAGATGCACAAATTACATTCCACCAATGTACCAGTATAGTGCTTATGGTTTATTTGTTTCAGCAAATAACGGAAAGACGGCAATGGCAGTTCTGAGGACAACGCTTTGTGCTGTTGTCATGGTGACCGTAGCGTTGTCTAAACCAGTGAGTAGCTCCACTATTCTAAGAAGACTAAGAAGACTTGTGACAAATGTTAAGAACATTATTATCCTTGTTATAAAAACAGGTCAGTCTGAGTGAGGGTGAGGATTCATCCAAGTCGTCAGAGTCCAGCGACTCAAATTCATCAGAGGAGACTGCCACTCATGTTGGGCCTTCTCAGGAACCCCTGCAGCCAGCGTTTACAGAGACAGACATGCCTAATGCTATGGAGGAGACTGACCCTCCGGACACTCCTGCTGCAGATGCAGGGCCTTCTACAGCCACGCTGAACACATCAGCCCTTCCAGATGCTGCTGAGGACCCGAAAACCTCCACTGATGCGGACGCTTTACAACTCATGCCAGATGATCCTTCACAAACTGCTCTGGGCGTAGACGTTTCTCAGGATATGCCTGATTCTGATCCTGCACAGGACTCAGTTAATGCTGACGCTGTGCACGTTCTACCAGATACAGAGCTCTCACTACACCCAGGGCTTACAGAAACCAATATAATCAGAAGTATTGGTGGCACAAACCAACCACAAGTCACCACCACCACATACCAAGGATTCCCCCAGGATGCCACTCCACCCTTTCCTCCACACATAATCAAAACAACACCTCCACCATTGTCCACAGCCCCACCCTTGCCAGTCACCATCGAAACCACCCTAACTGGTGTTCCTGTTTGTTTCACTTTCCAGTTCGCAACCCCTGAGCGGGGTCCACCTAGAGGAGATAGCATTTAACTCCCCATTTCAGTGTTAGTTCCACTTCAGGTTACGGGTTCGGCCAATGTTATTGTACATATAGGTAGTGTTGTAATATCAAGTCTAAATATCCAGACTTCACTTGGCTTTTCCTTTAATTTCACATTTCCTTTTTGCAACGGTAAAACTGAAGCGCTGCTGATTTGTAGAATCAAACGAAAACACCTCAAATGTATTCATATGACCAGCTGAAAATGAAAATGTGATTAAATGTTCTTATCTCAAATTCAATGACTGGTTCCAACGACAACACAAAACAATAATGTTTAGTAAAATTCTGTTGTTTATTGGGAGTTTGTATTACTGTCATTATACAGGCGACCAGACTTTACACCTGCAAGTAACAACGACACAAAAAGCAAACTGTACCGGAAATAAGGGCCTTTTGTCACAGATGCCATGCCGTACTGTATGTATGTTATGTGAAGGAAAAACTCAATAGGTGCATGTGTTGCAGTTGTAATTATGTCACATTTAGTTCATCATAACAAATAGGCAACACTTATTTCCAATGCCACATTTCAGACCATAGAAAAGGAGCAGGTTAATACTTACAGGTACATTTACATACATAACTGAATAGTTTAAAGTTTGACTGAAATATTTATCAGCTTATCATAACTCAAGAGTAGGGTTGATGTAAACAATTAGATAAAATGACAGGTTTTAAAGATGAAAAAATAAAATAAAATAAATAAAGGCCCTGTCAGTCATTTGGGGAGTGACAGCAGGTCCCAAGCTTGTGTTCAGAACTAGTTGTCTTTATATTTGGATCACAGCATGTGCCTTTAAGCAAGCATATGATAGGCAATATGACTTTACAAATGTCATCACTTGTAGCATCGATAATTAATAGAAAAATAATCAAGAGTGGGAGCCACGCTCAGTAACTAAAATATGGACTAAGAAGTCAAATAATTCTGTTTAATCTGTGACTCACAAGGCATCTATGCAAAAAAACAACAACAGCAAAATTGACAAGTGCAAGGTGATAGTCCACACACGTCCAACAGGTGGCGTGTTAAGTATAGTCGCCTGGGCGGATACAGTACCGTAAATGTGACGAGCTGACACACCTTTGTTCACACAATGTCTTACTGAGAGCATTTAAATAGTACATTTGGCCCAGTCCCTGAACTTAACACAAAACAAAACGATAATTGGTCTGATACTGTACAACCTCCACCAGCACTTGAAGTAGTTAACCTGCTCATTTTTTGGTCATGGTGCCACATGGTGGCTCAGTGGTTAGACTGTCACCCCCCCCCCCCAGTAAGACCACCCTGGGTGGCTTAAATTGCCTGTAGGTGTGATGTGTGTTAGTCCTGCGATAGACTGGCTACCTGTCCAGGGTGTACCCTTCATCTCACCTACTGCATGCTGGGATAGGTTCCAGCCCTGAAGCGGATAAGCAGAAAATAGGTGGATTTTTTTTGTACAATCTAGGAACATTGGCTCAGTCTGCTGTTACACTCAATGTAAGTTACTACAAGTAAGTTGCACCAGCCAAGTGTCTAAGTATATATGTCACCCATTGTGGTTGGCTGTCATTTTAATGTGGCGTGGGCGACTGAGGTTGATCTTGCTGCTCTGGCTCTGTGTCTATTTCTGCTTCATTCCCCGTGTCCTGCTCTGGCGGCTGCTGGATGAGTCCTCCGTTCTGGGCTGTGTTGTAGGAGCCACAGCCACTGCACTTCATCCCCAGCACATGGAAAGGCACCGTGCAGTGAGCTTGGCAGTCGTTACATATAATCTGTAGTGAGGAATAACAAAGGTAATGGATTAACAGTCACCATGGTCCATTTTTATTGAACTGTACGAATTGGATTGAATTGAATGCAAAAATTGGGCATGTCATGTCTAAAAAATGAGATTCAGATCAATCAGTAATAAAACCACACTTTTAACTAAACTAAAATATTACACGTGCATTTCATTGTATTATTGAGGTCTTACTTTGACAGTAGCACCCTGGTATTCAGTGGGCATCGGTGACTGAGCAATCTCTTTGTCCATCTGATCCCAGTGGTCCTCCATGTACCAGGCAGAGTGCATACACAGAGGGCAGCGATATGCTCTAAAAACAAACAAGGAAAAAAATAAAAAATAAAATTTACATTTAGTGGAAGGCCTCACTCAGTGCCTCACCATGCACTTAAGTAACCAGGTCACTCAGAGAAACCAGGTTACATGGGTAATCAGGGAATGTGTTTACATGCACTGTAGTGCCTGGTTGCTGTAAATCCATGTACACATGCAGCAGGTCAGTAATCAGATTTATCACCTACTCCAGACCTTATCTTGAAACCATGTCTTACTTATTTGATAGAAGACGCTGCTTCCTGACTTTTGTGCGTGTGTGTATGTGTTGGAGCAGACTAACAGACAGAGCAGAGCTTTACCTCACAGTGTCAGTGTGTCTGAATTTAACAAAATAGTCAAATGTTCAGCGGTGGAAACTAACTTTGTAGTGTCAGTTTCAGTCAGTTTGGATGGAGTCATTATAAAAAAAGAGGACACATCACTCTGTGTAATGATCTCTCCTTTCATCCACCGCTCAGCTGTCACTTTCCCTGTCTGCAGTCTTTTGTCACGCACATGCCTACTTGTAAAAAGTCGATTAGGAACCTGGTTTCCCGTATACATGGCTGAGAAACAGGCGTTCTCCAGGAGGAAATCAGGTTTCCCTAATCTCCCACCCTGATTACAGAAACCAGGTTTCTTGTTCACATGAAGTTTAAGACATCAGCTTACTGGAGAAAGCCGACTGTAAGCTGGTTACTTAATTGCATGTAAACGCACTGACTGAAGCAGGACTCAATTGTTCCAGCAACCTGAAACAAACAAATAAACAACACATTAACCTGGAACAAGGCCATATTTTACTCAACTATACAATTACGTACCCCGTTCTGACCATGTCGTCAAAGCAGGTCCTGCAGAGAATGAGAACAAACATGTTAATTGTTACCCTTATGTCATCTTCATGATTACTAAATGAAGATTACAAGTTATTTAACGATAATGTGGGGCTTGAAAATATAACATTTTGATTCATTAGTCTACATCATCAACAATATTGTAATGTCTTTTCAGTTCTCTCCTCTTCATTTTTGTAATTAGGACATATTTATATTCTTATTTTACAGATACTATGATTATTTTTTTTAAACATAGTATATAGTCATCAATCTGTATATAATCTGTCAGGCCAATGTCCTAGATTCATGTATTTTTTCCTGCAGTGTAATTAAAGTTGGGATACATACAAAGAGCTAAATATGCACAATTCAAACCCACAGCCCTGAACTACTTGTATAAAGTGGATTTTTTTGGGCATGTTTTGCCTATTTGATAGTGACAGGTGAAGAGGTGGACAAGAAACAAGGAGAGAGAGAGGTATGACATGCAACAAAGGTCGCTAGCTGGAATCGAATCAGCAACCATGTGGAATGCTCTGTAACCAGTTGGCTACCAAGGTGCTCCGAGCTACTCGTACTAAGAGAATAATGAGTCATACTTGTGTAAAAGATGGCCGCATGGAAGAACGTGAGCTGCAATTCTGGACGTGTGAATATCCTGTACATACAAAAGAAAATCACATCAAAATGGAGAGAAAGTAAAGGACTGCATAAAAGTCCAACAACCCTCATCATACTGTCCCCTAATGTATTACATGTTTTATTACCTCCATACACACTGGGCAGTTCTGCCTTGAAACATTTTCAACACACTGAAACATAAAAAGATAATTGTAAATCAGAGCAGTGAGGGTACTCATTCACTTATCAAACACGATACATATGATGTGTGTGGATCAGGAACAGGTGCAGGTAAATAATCACCTTGTGGTTTCCCCGCAGATCCTGGACTAAACAGAGATTGCACTTCTCACAATGGAAATACTTCTCCCTGGGCCCAATCCTGTAGGGGTTATCACACAGGTATATTGCAACACTACAGTTCTTTTTTGCTCTGTCAACATGAAATCTCAACATATAGTTGTATGGCAGATAAAAAAAAAACACTGAATTATTGTGTTAGCTGATTTATATAAACACTGAAATGTAAAATCAGTTCAATGGTCTTTGATACTATTGATACAAATTACTTTATCAATAAAATGACCAATTTCTCACCTGCATATTCCACAGGCCTGACAGTGGTACTGCTTCTTATCCTTGTCGAACAAGTGGCAAATGTCACAGTAATACTCCGCAAACTGCACATCACACTGCTGGCAAGTCTGCTGTGCCTATAAGAGTGATATCTTACATTTAGTACCATTCTTTTTTTCTTGACATGAGCTACCCACTACATACAGGCCAAAGGAAAACAAGTGACATTTAAGATCACTGAGTGGTCCTGCTACAGCTGACAGTGGAGTTGAATCAGCAGCTGCATTTGTTTTTCTCAGTTACCTGCTGCACTGTCTGACACTCAGAGCACTGCACCTCTCTGACTTTGAATCGATCCATCTGGTGGTTCTCCTCTGCATCGTGGCACAGCCGACACATATAAAGTTTACCACAGCAAGGTGCCTACAGTACATAGAAACGTGATTACACGGGGCACGGGCAGGTGAATGATGGGTGTGTCAATCATACTCACAAGACAGGTTATGCTTATATTTTAGGGTAGCCTCAACAATAAGTTATCTCTGACTGTTACAAAACTGGAAGTCAATTAAAGTTTCAATTACTTTTTCTATGCATAAATGCAATAAATAACCAACACGTATGACATAGTGAGTGATACGCTAATTTAAAATAAAGCTAACATAATCCAATTCTCACTTAAACTCTAAATCTTACACCATTTCCCTAATGTTATGCAGCGAATATATAAGAAAGATATAAGACACGAACTAGTATGTCATAACGATAACGTTACAGTAACTGTCTTACATGCTAGCGTTAACAAGTAACTGACTAGCTAGCTGAGAGTAGTTGCTACTAGTAGCACTACTCGTTATATACAGCTGGGTTACAGTGAGGCATATTCAACACCTATATGCCTCCACCATGCAAGTAAGGCAAGCATACAAAATACATTTTAAAAAGTTAACTCACTTTCAATAAGCAACTGCGCACATAATGCTCACAGCCAGCAGGGGAAGCCATGTTTCCTCCAAAATGTAGCTATTCTTCTTCGACTGCGATGACGACACGTCCCTCTTTTCTTCTTCTTCTCTTCTCTTCTCTGACAGCGTAGACGCAGCAACACTGCCCTCCTCCGTTTGAGCACATGCGTTCTGCCACATTTGCTAAAACCTTTAGCTAATTATATTGTATATATTGTATTACAAAATAAATTGGTGTGCCAGGCAGTAGTTCAGTTCTCTTTCTCTCTTTCTCTGTTCAAGTTTTGGGATTTTGAAATCAAATGATTTTCACGTTCCGGTGAACTTTTGAATTTATTTGTATATTTTGGTTAGGTGGAAATCGAATCATGAACCTTTAAGGACTGATCATTTAATTCCTTGCTTTGTATTTAACATTTGCGCCAAATAATGAGTTAGGTCACCGTTTCATACACTGCGATAACAGATATTTTCCACTGTTTTTTTTTTTCGTTTTAAATGCTTTCTCCCTTTTTCAGTTCCTGACATTCCGCAGTAGCTTTCCTTGATAGTTCCCTCTCCCTCACTTTGAAGAGACAGCGCCGCTGGTGTAGTGGTATCATGCAAGATTCCCATTCTTGCGACCCGGGTTCGATTCCCGGGCGGCGCACGTGTTTTGCTTCGGTGATCATTATTAAAGTAAATGTTACAAGGCAACACCAAATAGCCAGTGAACTGTAACTGAAAATAATGCTGAAGAATTCACCTGCGTTGCAAGTTACCTTCTAGTGTCACTGACAAACCCAGATGCGTCCAGCTGTAATTTCCTCTAACGTTTTTAGTCGATTAAGCAATGATCACGAATAGGCTAATGGAAAATATTATTCTGCACAAAGCTACAAAACTCGTTGTATTTGCAGCTTATGCCATACAGATGTGGGGGCAGGAGGCACATCTTTTTGTGTGGGAGAAAGAGCGCTTGATTTATTTCAGCGCGCAGGTTGACGCTGCTGACGCCGCTCCTCCGCCATCTTCAACTTCCTATTGTTTGCATCAGACTGAGGCTGTCTGCGGTGTGTGTAAGAGCAGAATCGGCCACCGATTTATCATTACATTTGAGATAAAGCCTTTACGTTCGCGGCCGCTCAAGTTCAGCACAAACCATTTGTATGTCATTGGATTAAAGACCTCTCAGGACGCGACCACTAAACCTTGACGATGGAGGACGATCAACCCAGAACCTTGTGAGTAACAGCGGCCCTGTCTATGTCCTGGAATGGGAAGGCTCCGTGTAACTACGGCGCGTCTGAAATGTTTCCACGTTGTTGTTTCAATTAAAAACTGTAAACCTTGTAATTTAGCCACAAAGAGGTATTTAATTCGCGTTGCCATTTCACGTCGACAATAGCGACGTTTCTAAATGTAATAAGACACGTAGCATTTTCGACATGGACGTAAAGTTCTGTTTGATTTAGTCGTATAATTAGACGGAACCGTAACTCGCCTGAAAATGAAACTGCAGGGCTAGCTAATGCTAGTTATCATTAGCTAAAGATACAAACGCAGCTAGCGAGCCACTTTTTCTAAAATTCACACGTTTTCATGGAATGATGGCTTTGTTTACAAGAGTCGTATTTTATTATCAATAGACAGGCGTTACTTAGAACCTTGCGGAAGGGATGTAATTTTACAAAGAACCGTTAGTTGCCAACCCACTTAGCATGAGGCCCTTTTGAACCGGCTAGCGTTATCTTTAGCTAGCTGGCAGACAAGCCACGTCAACGCTCGGAGACACGGCCCGGGACAGCTCAAGTAAGGGGGTGACGATACTGGAGTTGTCTGTGTAAAATTGACACTATCCCCATTAGTATTTAGTTCATTATTGTTGTTTATATGTAAATATAAGGAATTGTTGTGGGTTGTAGCTAGCCCGGTTAAGTAGCCTTTGTTTGCATGCTACTTCCTGTTTGACAAATACTCAATTCCCCCATCTCTCTCCTTGTATGCAGGTATGTGGGGAATCTGTCCAGGGATGTTACCGAGCCCCTCATTCTACAGGTCTTCACACAGATAGGACCCTGCAAGAGCTGTAAAATGATAGTTGATGTGAGTGTTATTCCCTCCGGTATACATTGTTTGACCGTAGGAAATGACATTCAACAGTGGCTTGAAAAGTGGTGCTGCTGCTTATGAAAGTATGTGCTTGATATTGATCAATTTCCTCTCCCAGTCTATTATATCAGGCCTGACACTCCAAACTACAGTAGGTGGCCCTTGTCATCTGCAGTGATTAAATTGTCACCGTTGCTGTGGACTTAATATCAGTCTTGTTTTCCCGTTGACAGACGGCTGGAAATGATCCGTACTGCTTTGTGGAGTTCTATGACCACAGGCATGCTGCTGCCTCATTGGCAGCCATGAATGGAAGGAAAATAATGGGTAAGGTAAGCTATCGTGTCTACAGGGTGAGTGGGGACGGGTGGGCTTCGGGTATGGAGAATTTAGGTTGTGTGCCTTCACAAAACAAATCAAAACAACAAAAAAGTGCACTGCTTTATATTCCATTAATTAGATAGGGTTTTCCAACTGAGGAGGGGAAGCTGCTGGAGCCATGGTCCAAAAAAGATCGTGATCATTTCAGAGCGTTACTACTGCCAGAAACTTATCTCTCTGTTGGTAAAATTGGTTCCATTATGGCCTCTTGAAATATATGAAGCTGCGGAGGAATGTTGTTGACTTGTGACTTGAACGTTTCAAGCAAAGTTAAGTTTGAGAAGGAGAAATTGATAGAAATATAATTCACTGACCAAGCCAGTGCTGTACTGTTAATACAATTTTCAAGACCATGTACACTGGAAAGATGGCAAAAAGAATGTCTGGGAGGAACTGGATATGTCAGGTTATCTAGAACAATAGAGGAAACCATTAACATTTTAATCTGCAACATTAAAAGGACCACAGGGCCTTATAAAAGAAAATTAAAGTGATGCTGGGTGGTGTAATAATGAGTTGAGTTTCTGGACTCTGTGATGCTGAATTGAGCAACCACACTAGGTGAGGTACACTGGCAACCACCGCAGATGACTTTTCTAACTTTCACTAATATCTGCATTTGTTGTTGTTGGCTCATGCCTCCCATTATAATGTTTCAACATTGCATTGATGTCCCCTTCGCATCATACCCTGGTTATACTCTTTACTTTTTGCTGAGAAACGTCCAATTATGAAATTGTTTGAGTCACAAATGGTAGGCCAGTTGCAGTTTATTTTCAAGTTATTAACTTATTTAAGTTAACTCAGATCTTAAGATTTGATACAGGATACACATTTTCTTGCACTATGTTGCTAGACTTACACAGGACAGAAGGGAGTGATAAGGCACCATATCACATTTTTCAGAGTTGATTTCACATTTTCTAAGTACTTTTAAGTCAACCTTTAAACCATACACCCTTACAGTGCATATTACTAGGTTTTACTGTAAGTGATGTAAACATACCCCACCTGGCCTGTTCTTTCTCTGCCCCTCTCCACAGGAGGTTAAAGTCAACTGGGCCACGACGCCAACCAGCCAGAAAAAAGACACAAGTAGTAAGTACAAGTGCTTGTCAGTGGGGATATACAGTATGCTTTATGACGTTAAAACACTGGAAACGTCTGATTCACAAGTGCAGAAATTGTGACGAAAAAATGTTCACTGCACATATGCTTAAATATTTCTGTCATTTAATTCACTTGTCTGGAATGTGGTTTTGCCAAGATGCCTCTCCTTTGGTCTTTTCCCTATTAACAAACTGTGATAATATCAGCAATTCCCAGCAGGAAGTCAGAATCTTGGACTTAAACTATGTGTTTTTCCCTCTATAGATCACTTTCACGTCTTCGTTGGAGACCTCAGCCCAGAAATAACTACAGAAGACGTCAAAGCTGCCTTCGGTCCGTTTGGCAGGATATCGTAAGTATCAAGCTAAGATTGATGGACAAAGATGATTAAATCTAGGGTAGACAGAAGAAAATGAAGGGGAAGTCTTGTTATCCCCTGTCCTGCCTCTTACTAATAAAACCTATCCAGAAAAAAGTTGTAGGAATCTTGAGTAGGTACATTCATGTAGGGATTGTCTCAGGAAATGTGAGATATAATTAAAATTTGAGTTTGTTTTAGTAATGTCAAGCCTTGTGTTGTGCTGCATGGTTTTAACGTGCTCCTGTTGGTGTGTTTGTCCACAGAGATGCTCGTGTTGTGAAAGATATGGCTACAGGGAAATCTAAAGGCTATGGTTTTGTGTCTTTCTTCAACAAATGGGTTAGTACAGAGAATGTTTGTGTCATGTTAATTCTGCTGTTATTGGTTGTGTTCTTTTGGTATTGTCATAAAACATGCTCCAAAAAACAAAAACAAACCATTTCTCTCTTACGTCAAAAAATTTAGGAAGTTGCATTCAATATTTTCAGGCATTGCTGTGCTTCTAAAGGGGTGTCTTTTAGCGTTTACATAATTAGACTCCAGCTCGATGGAATAACCAGGTCCTTTCTTCGTTCCAGGATGCAGAGAACGCCATTCAGCAGATGGGTGGTCAGTGGTTAGGAGGCAGACAGATTCGAACTAACTGGGCCACACGAAAGCCCCCCGCCCCAAAGACCACCTACGAAAGTGCGTTGTCATGAATGTGTATGTTTGGCTTGTTTACTCAGGATGTTGGCTTCATGTATAAACGGTAGTCTCTGGTCTTCTCCTGGCAGATAACTCCAAGCACCTATCCTTCGATGAAGTAGTGAATCAGTCCAGCCCCAGTAACTGCACTGTGTATTGTGGCGGAGTCAGCACAGGACTGACAGGTAATGAATATTATTAGTACCACTGCTACCACCAGTATGATAATGATACTGACTGTGGTAGTGTCAGTGAAGACAGCAAAGAGTTCAAAGACATATAATGAATAAAACAGCAAATAAGCAGTTCACTGATGAAAGCCAGTGAGCACTACTTTAAAGGGTAAGGCTGTTCTTAATTTTATATTTTTTGAGGCCAAACCCAACAATAAAGTGATCCTACTATTATTGATCCTATAATATAACTCATTGTTGTCCAAAAGCTGTTAACACACGAAAGAGCAATATCATTGCAATGCATAATATATTCCTTCTTTAAAATGAATACAACCACTCCCACTCTCAGCTTGTCAAACTAACAAAACAATGTAAAAAGAGCATCCCACAGCATGCTCGGTGATGTTCTCCTTCTCAGAGACACTGTATTTTGTATAGTGGAGTCGCAGGGTTGTTTGAGAGTAAACTTCACCGGCCATGTTCATCTCGATATGTTTGCCAGTGTGTTAGTAAGACAATGGAGTTCTGTTGCATGTAAACTATATCAAGCTGTGTCTACACAGACAGTACTTGATAGCAGGATTAGTTCATTGGGGATTTTGGTCTTTTCAGAGTAATTGTTGATTTTAATGAAAAGATAAAGTAATGTCTGCCTTATCTTTTCATTAGTCATTACAACATTTCAGCTAAGTTGATTCTGCTCAGAGAGGTCACTGTAAAGCGCTGTGGTGTTATCAGCTAAGTTGTGACTATGAATGTATCTTAAAAACACCAAGAGACTCACGTGTGAGGATGTTGGTATACAACGTTTCTCATGCAGCAAATGTTTTTTCATGACGCATCAACCCTCATAGAAACTTTATCTGAAGTTCCCTTTCTGTTTGGCTTTCAGAGCAACTGATGAGACAGACCTTCTCTCCCTTTGGACAAATCATGGAAATAAGAGTTTTCCCAGACAAAGGCTATTCATTTGTGAGGTATGTGGAAGTTTTGTCTTTACTTCCCTTTTTCTTTTTTTTTTTCTTTTTTTTAACTTATCTAGTCACATTATGATGCACTAGTTCTTGATCCTGGTCCTCAGCAGTCTGGGGTCCTGCTGATTTTTTTTTTATTTTTTTTTTCCAAGCCATATAATCAAGGGCTGGCACTTTGGGTGTAGGGGGAATGATGTTCGCAACAAGGTAGGAGAGAAAACCTGCAGTGCTCTAAACACTGAGGACCTTGATTGAGAACTGCTGAAACATGTTTTTTATGATATAATCAGCATGGATCGTGTGCACATACAGGTGTTTGGTCTCCCATGTTTTCTGCTTGCAGGAATAATTTGAATAATTACTTAGCATTAAGTATTAATTCCAGGCCCTGGTATTTAAATATAATGCCTGTTTGATGATTGCATTGTATAATTATATGTTCTGTATGTTTCCTGAGTGACCACACAGTCTTTCTAATAAAAGTTCATCCACTTCAGTTTACTAACAGAACAGCTCTCCACCACTGCTGAGTAAATATCTATGAAATGAGGTTCAGCGTGTCCTTAGTCTCTCTCTCTCTCCCTCTATTTTTGTCCAGGTTTAACTCCCATGAGTCAGCAGCCCATGCCATTGTGTCAGTGAATGGCACCTCAATAGAGGGCCACATAGTCAAATGCTACTGGGGTAAAGAGACCCCAGACATGATGAACCCGATGCAGCAGATGCCTCTGCCCCAGGTAAAGACACCATATACTGTACACGCTGTATAAAGGGGGGGGCCTGTCAAAAGTATTTTTGCTTTTACTTCATTGTGGCTTTAAATCTATGCTCCTCCCACCGATATACTCAGAGAACTGGACCCCTTTGTTCCGACTGAAGTGGTGTTTTTAAAATCCCTTCATTGCATCACATGGTGACCTAATGTTTGTCCAGAATCAATGTTGAAGTTCCCAGCAAGAAGAGAAAGTCAACGTCATGAAATGTCCCTATAAGGATAAACCCCTGATTTGCATGTGAAGAGCCATGTGTTTATTTATATTTTAGAGGAGTAAAGGTTAATTCAGAAGTAAACACAGGATCGTTGTATATGTGCAGTTCTTCTTTTCTTGGCTTATAATTTTGTGTTATATAGGTAGTTTGCATATATAGTTGAATAACATACTTTAAAAAAAATCATGTAGGAAGTATTTGTCTTTAAACTGCTTCCTTAACCCATACTTAAGCTGTACTTGTTGTGCTGAACCCTGCAGCAGAACAAGATGAGCTTCCCTGCAGCCCAGCCCTACGGCCAGTGGGGCCAGTGGTACGGCAACGGACCCCAGATCAGCCAGTACGTGCCAAATGGGTGGCAGGTCCCCACCTACGGCGTCTACGGCCAGGCTTGGAACCAGCAGGGCTTCAAGTAAGTAGCACGGTGTGCACAGGGCTCCCCTTCACCGCCTCCTCCTACTCCAGCACCATCAGAGTCCCCCNCCCCCCCCCCCCCCAAGACCGGGGCAGCGAGAGCCATCTCTGGCCACGGGAGGGAGACGTGATCTCCCTCCCCCAACCCCACATCCTCTCTCCTCCCCCCTCACCTTGCTCATCTTGAGAAGATTGAGATTGAGCACACACACATACAGAACACTCTGAACTTTAATTTTGTTGTTAATCATGTTTCAGTGTGTTATTATTGCTCACTGTGTACAGCACATCCTAATAACTGAAAGGTTTTGTTCCCAAATGTTTTTGTCACTTGAATTATAGCGCAAAACTGTAGTCTGCTCCAAAAATGATTGTAAGAAAACGGACTTAAACTGGCTAAAAGCTTCTTTTTCTTCTTCTTTTTTTTTTTTGGGAATTTCAGTAAATTTAAAAATAATTAACTAAATTGACTGAACAAGATACATGCTAAAAGCCCAGAACAAAGTTTTCACGTACTGTCCACACCTGGAGATGGTTTGTTGATGAAGAATTCCTTTCCCTCTTTGTAAGGTTGCCTACTGTGTGTAAGGACTGTGTTCTTTAAGGCTGTTCAGTTGTTTTGTATGTCTTCATTCATGTCATAGCTTTTTACATTCTGTTCCTTTTTTGATTTCATTGATCTATTTTTACATATACCTGAGGATTTGATCTGTATATGAATGTCAGTAGGACATGTTAAATATCATTTGTAGGTTGTTATCAAATGTTTGTTTTTATTTAGACCGCCTATGTGCAGTGACGTTTTGTGCATCCAAGAAAAATAAAGGAGAGGCAATATGTTGTTGACAGTCTAAAATTCTTGGTGAACAGCTGTATGAATAGGCTCTGTACAAAGCTCTGCGGTAATGAAAGCAGTGATGGTGTGTTTGTCGAATGTACAGTAAATGCACAATTCCTAAGATAGAGGCTAGGCCTCTCTTGACTTGAAATTGGAAGATAAAACTTTATCCTGTATAAGCTGGCTTATCTCCACACTGAATGTAGAATTTAGTTTAATAACGTGAATGATACAATACTTAAAATACATCATGTGAATTAGGTGAGAATATTCTTATTTCCTTGTCAACACTTTGTGGCCAAATGTGGAAGTGTTCCAAGGGGAATGATGTTGATCTACATTCTTTAATACAGTGTGGCGTCTGTCTGTAGGCTGGTTACAGCTGTTGTATGTCCCTGGCTAGCAGCAGTTGGGAGGGGGGATAGAAAGGAATATTTAGCTTGCTGTGCTTAGCCTGTATGCTCTTTGTCTGCTTGTCCACCCATGTTTAATCAAATGACCCTTACCTTTGGCCCCTCCAAAGAGTCCTCCACTTTCTGTTTTTTTTTTTTTTTTTCTTCCCGTTTTTTGCTAGCTTGATTTTTGCCCAGCCTGCCTCACCCTCACCACCTCTGATAACTCTGTTTGCCTTCTTGTTCTCATTCTAGCCTGTCCAGATTCTAGTAGCTCTAATATAAACCGTCCCTTTTGCTCCCTTTCGCCTTGTCTCTTCTAACCTGCTGGCATTTTGTCTCTCTCTCTCTCTCTCTCTCTCTCTCTCTCTCTTTCTTTCTTTACCTCGTTTTTTGCAGTCACTTACCGGCCAGTGCTGGGTGGACTGGCATGAGCGCCATCAGTAACGGTGGGGTTATGGAGCCTACACAGGGATTGAATGGGAGTATGCTAGCCAACCAGCCTGGTATGGGAGCCGCAGGATACCCCACACACTGATAAGTGGGCAGGGTGGGAGATTTGTCAACCATCAGCTTCCTGTTGGCTGTACGGTGCCCCACAGGGCTGTGTAACACCGCCTCCATTTGTGGCAGGACTAAGACTTTTACTGGGATGTGGAACCTAATGGGAAAGTTGACGTCTATAGGAGATGTAAATGGGATTTCATGGGGGGGTTGAGGTAACAGGAGCCAGGGTGGAGCGATTTGACCCACACAGGTATTTACACCCTTTGTGGTAGGCAAGACTGGCCATGAACCAGGGCTCTTACCATTTTTAAGTTAACTGTAAATGAGTATAAAACTGTAAAGGAGAAACTTTTGGATTTTTTTTTTTTTTCGGGTTTTACAAATTGCTTCCATTTTCACATCTTTCCTCTCACACAGCCACCGAGAGGTTTGTCATATTGTTTTTTTTTTTAAAGAAACTGTTACGAGTCGTGCTAAGTTATGAACCTTAGTTACTATTTGAGGAATGGAAATCTGTTTAATTTGTTCTCATTTTCTCTTGGATTAAAATTAATTGCAGGGATTGTTGCCACTGCTGTTTCTCTGTAAGGGCAGATAAATATTGCACAGTTTTTTCCTCTCTTGTACTTGGACAAATTTGACTACCAAGAGTGTTTTCCTTTTTGCATTCCATTTCTCCTTGCATTCATCTTTTGGACGGCCTCAAATCTTTTTGCCACATGTAAATAACCATTCATTCATTTGAAACAATGTAAGTAAAATGCTACTGTTAACTGTGGGTGCTTGCTTTCTTTTTCTTTTTGATAACTCGACAGTTAACTCCAACATTGTACGTAGCAGAGTGGCACTATCAAATGTGACACTTGCACAGTGCAACACACAATTCTTCCATGCAGGGATAGACAGCATTGCCATGCAGTGCATACTTAAAACACAATTCAAATGTTAAAGGGTGAACATGTTTGACACTTGTGATGGTTTTTAAATATCTATTGAAACGCCAGTATTTTATATCAAAAATCTGAGTTGATTCAACCTCTACACTTGCTCTTTTTGCCAGAGAAATGGGGAGGCCTACATTGTAACTGCTGCCTTATAGAGCTGGTTTCTTTTACCTGACAAGATACTCTTTTTAATTAGGCAGTGCCTACAGACATTTTCAGACCCTTCTGATTTAGAAAGGTGTTAGCCCTGAGAACGGATGACTCTGCTACTGTAATCAATGTTTTCTTGCTTTGTCCAATTAAAATGCTAATGCACATAAGCCACACTGTTTGTTTTCCTTTTTCTCATTGAGGAGTTGCTCAAACTGCTTTTCAAAACTTTTTAACTTAAATATGTTTTTTATCTTGAGTGTTATTTCTGCTTTTAAAGGTTTTCTTGTGTGAAATCTTTTTGAAAGAGGGTGTATACGTTTTGAGGCCACCATGTTTATTACTCAAACTAGAAGCACAAGACTATGACTACACTTTCCTGCATGAGTAGCTTCCTTCAGTACCAATGTGTAATTGAACATTAGTTTCTATACGAGGTGTAGAAAGCTAGAAATTGTATGAGCTGGTTGACGGCCCATTGAAAAAGTTAGTTATGCACTGTCACTATTTATTGAGCAGCAACATATTTGTTCTCTGGCTATAGCATGCTATGACCAATTGAGCTGTATTGGGCAGCCACTACTTTGCGTTTGTGTTTTTTGTATGTCCAACTGAGGTAGACAACAATGGCCCCAGGTACAGGAAGCTGGCTTCAAGACAGTTATGTATGTGCATCATACATTGTTTGATGTGACTCTAAAGTGCACTTAACACCTATACATATACTAAGACAGGTATTGACTATAGAGCTATACTATTGTGTCCTGCCCCTCATGTATGTTGTTAGTTTTTTCTGTTTTTGTTCTCCTGAAAGTGAGCGATTGAGAATACCTTTGCAGGAAATGCTCGTGTTACCAATAACAGTAATGATGGCTGCATTCCACTGAGGGGAGGTGCTGGCACACTGGCATAGCTTACTGGGACACTTAATGGAACTGAGCCTTTTTCCACTATGGCAAGTACTAATAATAATAATTACACTTTTCATGCTATGACGTTAATAAACCCAAGTCAGCAACAGCCAGATATTTATAATTTAGTCTAACATGTTGGTAGGAAAATTCTGAAAATCTTAAATGATAAATGCACAGTAGTATTATTGGACAAAAACAACCAACCAACCTTGCTGAATATTATGTTTGTGTTGGGAGTTTTTAGGTGAGGTACTAATGAGTCAGCTATTGCCTTAAACAGGATCAGCCTGTCTAGAAAGTTTTAAAAAAACCTTTGTCTATCCTGTCACATAAAGGCACATTAAAATAATTTGGCACCAACACCTATTAGTTAAGTCAGTCTCTATATGAGTGCTAAGGTTGCTGATGGGTGCTGGAATAAATAAAGCTCTGGCTCTAGTTGTTGTAAACACAGGCAACCTTAACTATGGAATAGACCCTGAATCTTATGCTAATCTTATGTTGGCTAAAAGACAAACTCCTTATATGAGTATACTGTATACAGTGGGATGGGGTATGAGATATTGTATATTAACAGTGAGGTCTATGCAAAGCAGCAGTTTGTCCTGTCAAAGCAGACCTAAATATAAACTGTGACCTGTGCTGTCAAACAACACTTGGTTATTTCCTGGTATTTTGGGGATGACTTGAAAGCCTCCCTGCGATACAGATAAGACGCTGGGTCTCTCGCAGGCTCTGTGATTGTCGATTCGTGCACTAGATGGCGCCCTCAGCCCATGTTCCCCGCATTGTGCTGTGGGGGCAGGTGGCTGGCTCTGCAGTTATTTAGCACAGTGTCACTCAGACCATCAGTCAGTCTGTCAGCATGTTAAATGACTGTCTGTCACATTGAGGTGTGCTTGTGAGCAGACAGTAGTGTGTGAGCATGTTCATTCACACTCTGAAAACTTTTATTTTCTGTCTCTTCTGGTCACTGTAAAATGTCATTTTTTGTCACCTTTTATAAAAGTCTGAAACACTGTATACATACTGTATTCTGTACATATGTGTCTGTTCGTGTCATGTAAGGCCGCAGTGCCAGCTCTCCTCAGTCAGAGTTATTGGGTCTCAGACAGCCACGCAGTCTGTCTGGCTGGAATAACAGGCAGCAAGGGCTGACAGGCTGATAAATGGTTTGTCTCTTCACAGCTGCTCAGCCAGGACCCGACTGGGCTTTAATGGACGGAGAGTCTGTTAGAGATGGAGAGAGAGAGAGAGAGAGAGAGAGAGAGAGATATGTCAGGAGATGAGTTAGTGAGCAGATTACAGCTGAAATCAATCAAAGCGGCCGTGCTCGCTTTCTCTTTTTGTCTGTCCTGCTTCCTTTCTCTCATCTGTTTCTTTTTCTGTTTCTTGAGGGACCTTAACCAGAAATGACAAACATTCACCCTTTCCTCTGAATAATATTCTTGTCATGGTTAAAAAGGCCAACCTTTTATATAGAATATACTGTAGGCTCAAAAAGTTCTGTCATTGGTGCTATCTTACAAACTATACCTTCTTTCATGTCTCTTTATCTACGAGTGCATCATGCCCAAAATGCTCTGAGTATCCGCATCCTGTGACTCAGGTTGGGTATATATAAATTTAATAATCATTGTTAACGTATCGGTGCTGCATTGCTCTGTTCATTTTGGCATCATACCATCTGTTTAACATCTGTTATTTGTTTTTAAGCTGCTTGGTTAAGTGCAAACTAATGGCAATAATTAAAAGGAATAACAGTCAAAAGTAATATCTGCACTGGGTTTATTTTTATTTTCAGTTTGACACTTTACTGGCCAAAGTTTTGTATTGTAGTGCCACCGTCATTTATATCATTTCTTTTCCTGAGAGGTGGTGGCAATCTATTGTTTGTCCTCTCCTTTCCCTGTGTTTATCCAGACTAGTTCTATACTATTACTATGTTTGTTTTTTTACAGGCCCTATTCACCTGGAGATGTGCGCACAATCAAGCAAACACACGTAGAGACACACAGTATTGTACAGGTCAGACAAACAATAGATAAGCTACTGTAATACTGTAAATCAAGCAGTTTGAAGCTGTAAGATGTGAGCTTTTCTGCTGTGTTTTAAAGTGAGACTGTGTGACTTTTGAGAGAAGCAATAACTCATTGTTCCTCTCACAAATGAAAAGTTTTAGCAATAAAATGCACTTTTGCTCAGCTCAGCTGCTATTGGGTATGACCAGTAGCTTATTGTGGCTGACGTTAGCTAATGTTAGCAAACTTTAGGTAAATATTGCTATATAATGGATAGTACTGAGTCAGACTGTATGACTCTCCTCCACTTATGCTACTGTTACAGTGACTTAGCATTTCAAACAGCCAAACAGTAGTTTAGCATTCAGCATTATCCCATAATTGTCTCTCTTCAGCAAAAGTTACATAGTGTCGCTTGATGAAGATGTTTCCATGACTACAGCATTTTAGAAGGTTCAAACCAGACAATTACAAGGTATTAATATTGTGATTCCAATTATAAAGATTAATTGGTCAAAAAAATAGCTTATTGGAGTACTATAAAAAATATTACCGGCTAATGGTTTCTCCATAGGGCTGGAGGACCAAATAGACTGTTGATAAAACACGAACAGCACTGATTTATTCTATGATATTATTTCTTCTTATCTTTGGTGCATGACTATCAAAAGTCACATATTACATGTTAAAAAAATAAATGCTTCTAATCATGCTACAAACAAATTATGACAGGCTGGCAATTTCAAAACAGCCTACTTACATATTGTACAGGCCTGTCCGCAAGCACAGATCGGAAAAGTACAGTGACAGAAACCGCTGTGGTCCAGCTATGTTATAAGTAGGCTAGACTAATTAAACGCCTTTTTTAATAAGCGCACTTTCTACATCATTTTGAGAGAGGGTCCTCGTGCAGCTGCACTCCCTATATTTTTGCCACTGGTGACTTTAGTTTCTTGTGGATGGAGGGAGACTGCAGGATCAGGGTGCGTTTGTATTTCAGGTGGCTGGCTGAGAACTGTACAAAGTGTGCTGAAGCAGAAAAACAAAAGAGCAGAGAAATATGTTGAGGGCTTGAGGGACACGAGGTGCCCTGTGAATTGTTTGAGTGAACAGCGTCTGTGTGTGTGTTTGTCTGTGTTTCCATGCAAGTGACAGCTTGTGGCAGTGCCTGACAGCAAATAAACATGTTCCAGTAATTAACCTTGACAGGCCCAATGTGGTGGCAACAGCAGAAACCTGCTAATGACACAATTAATCCATAATTAAGGCATTCTGTCACACCACGCTCGCACACATTCTCGCTCAATGAACATTGTGTGTGTGTTGGAGGGATTGGTGCATGTCTGCGCAGGAAAATTACAGTACGCACTACAATAAGAGCATAAAAGTCACATTGGATGATAATACTTTCTTCAATAAGCTCTCTTCTGGCACTGAAATAACATGTGTGATGGTTCCTCCATTGCTCTTAATTGTATCTACATACAAACCCCAAAGCAATTAAAAGCACGGATATGTAATCAGTGGACAACTACTGTACAGTATAAATATGTGCTAATTATTATGGACAGCAGACCAGCACAGATGCAGTCTTTGAAGAAGGTACAGCAGTGTTTGCTGAAGATGATGAACTCTTAAAATGTATGCAGTCAAATAATAAGTAAGTACAATCTTTTCAGCACACCCCAAGGACATTTCTGTTCAGTGTTATACAAAACATCCAGTATAAATATTCAAGATCTCCATTAAGTGCTACTAGCACTCTCAATTTAAAAGGGCCGGTTCACCGAAATGATCAAATAGGTATCTGGCCTTGCAGATAGTTCAGATAGTTTGGGTTTGTCCAGATTTTGAGGTGTCCGTCTATAAGATTTCTGCTTCTATCCCAAAACAATGGAGGTGAATGGGATTTAATTTGTGGTGCTCACAGCAATGAAAGTAAAATCTGAAACCTGTTGACAGCTTGTTCTGTGAATTTTCCGAATAATGGGGGCAGTGTTTATGCACATAGATCTTGCTGCTGAATATTTTAAATATAATTTGTTTATGCTGTGAGTACCTCAAATGAAATTCAGTTCATTTCCATTGTGCTGGGATGGAGGCAGAAATCTCAGACCCTGATATCTCAAAAACCTGGATAATTAAAACTCTGTATGGCTACATGCCGCTAGAGGAAAGTGTGAGAATATATGTTTTGTAACTTTGGTGAACTGACCCTTTAAATCCAGATGAATAAAACTGGGCCAGCAGCTTTTTAAAGCATAGTGAGGCAGGTGTCACTGCAGGTCTTACAGACTGTCAGGTCTGTTGAGTAAGAAGAGAAGGAACATTTATTCTATCAGACCAGCTGATATCCTGTTTTCATAAAATGCCAACATTGGCCCGACATTTGAGCTAACCACTATATCAGTCCAACTCTTCTGACGCTACACAAACTTTACTGTGCCAAGTCTTGTTCAGAGCTCTGCCGCCCTGTTTATAACTTTGACAGCTTTATAATGTACTTTGTATACAGCTTCAGCAGCAAGTCAAATTCCTGGCATGTGTAAATAGACTTGCAGGTGATTTTGTGGCTGTCAGGGTGTTTGCTAGACAGTCGTGACTGATTTATAGGCAGCGCGTCACCAACACAACCTGAATAATCCAGCAGGCAAATAAAGATGAAACTGTGCTCTCAGGTACAATCCAACTGCAACTGCTTCCAGTGTAAACACACATGCACGCACACATGCTGTTGTGCACCCACTTGCAGAAAAACACCACACCATGTACAGGTCAGGGCAGCTGTGTGTTTCAAATCTGGTTAGAATGTGTGTGTGTGTGTGTGTGTGTGTGTGTGTGTGTGTGTGTGTGTCTGTGTGTTTAGATAAGGTTATATTTGTGTTTGTGTCTGTTTGTACATGTGTGTGTGAACGGTTCACCCACTCGCACGTGTTTGTCTGTCTCTCAGGGTGTGTCAGGCTCAGGGCTGACAGGTGTGTGTCACCGCATCATTCAAGCTGTCAGTGCTGCAGACGGGGAGGAGGAGACGGGACGCAGATGGAGGACACTGGTTGGCTGACGCACAGCCCGAGCCACTTCCTGTGCCGCACACATTTTAGAGGTAGTCTTGGAGTCCTATGTAGGACAAAGGCAGCCTGCGGCTAACTCCCCCCCATTACCACTGTCTGTAATGCTCCAAATGAAAGAAAAAAAAAAAAGAAAAAAAATCCCCCCATCTGACTTGACTCATCGCTCATCACCAGCACAGAGAGAGCTCCATGGATCAAAGACTAGATGTCATATCCCCCTCCCTTTCCTTAAATTCATCCAAAAAGCCAAAGCGAGGGCTATATGTATGTATGTATGTATGTGTGTGTGTGTTGGAGGGGAGCAGCTTGCCAAGCTCCTCGACTTGAAGCGTGTGTTTATGTACTTTGTCACTCAGGAAAATGAGATGTGTAAATCCAAATGTCAGCGAAGAAGGGGAGATTTCTGACAGCGCCGAGCATCATGTTCCAGATTGTTTTTTTTCTTTCTGCCTTTTCTCCTTCTCTTCACGTTTAGCCCACTGGACGCACTGCTGACAGCTTCGTGGCTGACAGAGAGAGGAGAGAAGATCTGAGCACTAATAAAAAGAAAGAGGAAGAGGGGGGAATGATGGTAGATGATGTTTCTTAAATGCATACACACACACACACACACACGCACAAGCAGGGGCCATATAACAGCCAAGGTCAATGCTTCATGTCTGAATGTGTGTGTTTGACAGTATGTACTTACTTCTTATTGATGATGTGTGTGTGTGTGTGTGTGATGCTTTCAGAGTACAAATTGAGCTGAGGCCTCTGCAGTATTTGGGTGACACAGTAATGGAGGGTAGGATATGTATGTGGATTGTGTGTGTGTGTGTGTGTGTGTGTGTGTGTGTATGCCTGTCGCCAGCGTTCAGTGGCTCTGCCATTCAGTGGTACATACACGGGGTTGACAGCTCCCGCTTAAATGTGTCACTCGACATTACCCATAAAGCACCAGCAGAGAGAGAGAGAGAGAGAGAGAGAGAGAGAGAGAGAGGGAGAGGGGAAGGGTGGGTGGAGCGGAGGACAGGGCGGGAGACGTGTGTGTATGTATGTGGGGCACTGGCAAGGAAACAGAAATACAGCGATAGAGTGGGTCTTTTTATGTTACTTTTACCTGTATATTCGCAGCCATTAACCAAATGCTGCTGCTCAATTCTGGTTCCTGTATTCCACTGGTTCTCACATTTAGGGCTAGAGGCACCCAAGGGCCCCTGACTGAGGTCCTGCTCCCCCGCATGCAAAATGAGAAGCAGTTACTTTTATATTTCCTTTCTCAGAGAAAAGCAGTCTTGAGAGAATTGCGCTGCCACTTACGATGTTGCTGGAAAGCCACCTGTAAAGAGTTTAGATGTCAGATATGATTTATACAGAATCGCTGTCTGTGCTGTATTGACAGTAATTCTAGACAAAATCACTGCTGCTACAAACCACAGCGGCCATCTAAATAAATTAACTGCAGGCCTGTAGTTTAGAGATGCATTACATTCCATTATAAAGATCAGTGTCATTGTAAAAGAAACTGTAATTCATTATATCCATAATGGCATTATCGCTAGTACTTCCTAACAAGACGGTGTTGCTACTCGTTATTTCGGTTGAAGAAGTACATGCCATGTTCATTGTCTGGTTAGACATGTAAGGTGACTGGCAGTTGGAGTACTTCCAAGGCATGGATGGACATGAGACTCTCCTGGATAATATCAGAAGTATAAAAGTACAATGATCAAAAACTGCATGACAGTTAATACTTTATCAGATGGAAGTCACAAAATGCTAATGACCATGTCTGCTAGCAATGAGGTTTGTTAGCATTCTGAGACATCAAGAGAAAGATCAGCCAGTGGTTTGCTTAGGTTGCTTCTTCTTCTTAACTGCTGTTGCATGTATGTTTGTTTTATTTTTTGGTGTTGAAAGTGATTGTTCCAGCTGACTAGTATTTCCATTATCTGCCAATGCCAGAAACCCAATCTGTTTGTGTGGGAAGGCTAGTATAGTACCTTCTTCCTGTGTTGCCTCTTACTATAAACATGTAGTCATTTATTTATTAGTAGAATAGTTGGAGTAGCTGGGTCATTTTACTAACTACACTGTGGGTAAAAAAAACATTTCTTTCTTGCTCTGTTTACGCTTGTTATGGTAAATTGACACATACAGTCGGTCTTTGGCTTTGTAAAGCGGTCAGATCAAGTTGGATTATGGGAGTTAAGGGCCACATGTCAAAACACGTCTTTCAGTCTGCCCTGGGGCGCCATAACAACAACCCCCATCGTTCCAAAGTCCAACCATCACTATTCTCCTCATGTCACTCTGTATCCGAGGGCACAATCAACTCTCTCAGCTCTGTTTCCTGCGAATGTGCATACTAACACCACACGCACGCACGCACACTCACAGACACAAAAGGTAATATCAGTTACTGGCAGTGCCTGCATACATGCACAAACCAGCATGACGTGTTACAGCGTTATGTGGGGTGTGTGTGTGTGTGTGTGTGTGTGTCAGTCAACAAGAAGACAGCAGAGATCTCACACAGTAAATCAGTTAAGATGATCTTCATTGTCAGTGTGCTGAAGTGTCTTGTGTTTGGAGACGTAACTGGTTTTATGAGCGTGTGCGTGGGCAGTTTATGAGCTGAATTAGAGGCGTTTCACCTTTTCCATTCATATTTCACTGGGTGCATTTTATTGTCTTTTGCATTTGTTGTATATAAGTTGTGTGTTGGGTCCACTACAACCTAGTCTATATGTCCTATGTTATGTTCTACTCTTCCTTCCTCATCCTTCATGTTGTACATAATGTTCATTTTCCTGTCTTGTGCCCCATATTCTACATCCTACGACCTAATATCCCAGATTTTACATCCTCCATCCCATGTCTTGTACAACTTAGGCGCACAAACATGATGTCAAACTATCCTCTTGCTGCTGATTCAGAATGGGCCAAAGCTACTAACACCACAGGTGTGCCACTATATTCAGTCATCGGACACAATGCTTGTGCTTTCATGTGTGCATATTTTTGTAATTAAATAGGAGCATATTGCAATATAAGGACATATTGCCTTATATTATTAGATTACTGATTACTTACTGACCATATGCAAATGTCTGAATGCCTTAATAGAATTATGGCCAAATGTTTTGTTATCCCACCTGTAAAGACATCATACCGACCTATGTTCCCCTCCAGACTGCGGTACATATTGACTTTTGTGCACTGATATACCCGGCAGGTATATGTTAGCAGACATTTAGAGGACAGGGTAGAGAAGTGAATTTGTGACAGTCGCTTGTTCTTCAAATTCTGTCACTATGTCTTTGCTGTTCTCTCTCAAGTTTAGCTTGGCAACTCATTACAGCCCCCCAGGCAAAAACACTGCAGACGCCACCACACACCAGATTCCCTCCACTCCGGGGGAAGGACGAGGGTGTTTTGCATATTCTTTTTACTTAGCTGAACTTCTGTTTTGGCTTTGCAGCAGTCATCATAAAATCAGTATTCTATCTAAGGCTGCCAATTCTCATAAGGGGCCCAGAGTGAAGTTTTGTTCCTTGATCACATAAATCACAAAGGCAGAATGTTGTAGAACCAGTTGGTAGAGGGAGACGTGTGTAAACTGGTTTGTACATTTGTGTAGCTCAAAAGGTGAAACTGGTCCACTGAAGGTCAATGGACAGAACATGTCACTAACACTGTCAGGGGTCAGGAGATCAACTCTCTCGTGGGCCAGCCATATTAAAAATGTATGCATTAATAATGCTGGGAGGCCCTAAAAACGGCAGATATTATGTTTCCATCGCACATCCTACCCTGGATTTCACAGGGAAAAAAAGCGATACTTTAAGAGGCAATATTTCAGCTTCCATCATGACAGACTCAGACAGACAGAAAAGAAAGCGAGGACTAGCTGAAGGAGATAAAAGTGATGGACGGCACGCTAAGTGGATATTTTACTCCAGTGTAACTGTGTCGTGACAGGGAGGATTATGATGTGACACACAGCTGCTTGGTGGGCCTAAACCCATTGACTGACACATGTCTGTGATAATTGTAGAGGCTCTACCAATGGAAGTCAGATAAGTCGATCAGGCTGAGTGTACAACGTGTGTCTGACATTGTTGACTATGAATTTTACATGAACCCATCGTCGCAGTGTTGCGTTTGCCCAGGGGCAGGCTGCTCCTATTGGAATCAGACTGGCTACCCCTGGTGCCCCTCCCCCTTCTAGATTCTGAACATGATTGGTAATTGGCACGTTATTAATAATGAAGAAAGCACAGGTAGCCCAATGAGAAAAGCCTGTACACTAAGAGAAAGCAGCATTGGATCACACAATGAAGCAAACTGTTAGCAATGGTCTCTTTAGGTGACTATGTACTTGCAGTGCTCATTTACCATAAAGCTGAACTTAAGTCATTGGCCACTGGATTATTATTAACATATTCACACAACAGCTGTCACAGTGACTATAAAAAGTTGCCTCTATTACATTTCAAGGGTATATTTCAGAGATTGAAGAATGTATATTAATATGAAGGATGAAAAATATGTATTTATCAATAAATACATATTTAAATAATTACATTAATAAATAAAATAACAAATAAATAATAACAGTGGAAATAAAAACATACATTAACAATTAAATGAATAATTAATAGAATAAATAAACAAACGCATAAATACAGACTTAAAAAGAAAAGACTTATTTTTGTGTCCTCATTAAACGTATGTATTGATGTATAAGTCATTTTTCATCCTCCATATAGAAGCTTTCATCAAGCCCAATATCATAACTTTATTTTGTAACAGTATGTGTGTACGTGTGTGTGTAGGCAGAAACAACAGATATCTCTGGTTGTTTGCATGTTATGATTTTGGTTTGATCTCTGGCATGCTATGTTTGGGTGTTAAGTGCAGTCAAGTGTTGGATCTCATCTGACCCAGACACAACACAACAACACCCCCCGTCACCACACACACACACACACACACACAGGCCATAGGCCATCTGAGGTAAAATCAGATGAGACTCACAGCTGCCAAAGACAACACGGTTGATGGTCTTGGGTGGCATATGAAGCCTACAGTCTACGTGTGGTCTCTCACAAACTCTCTCAGTCTCAGTCTGTCTATATGCACACTCTACTCCCTTTCTCTCCTGTTTTCCTCTTGTTCCCCTCCCTGTTTCTCCTTCCCAATCCTCATTTCTTCCTCCTTCTCTCTCCTCCTCATCTCTGTCTGGCGTTAATGTGGGAGTGATTGAGGAGGGCTGTATGAGCAGGCTGACAGAGCTCATCTCTGGCCCATGATGCATGGCTTCCCTGGGCCTCCCTGCTGCCCCATTACACCCTGATTAATTGGCCCTGCTTAAGTCAATAACTCATCTGTTAAAAAACAAAAAGCTCCAGTGGAGAGGAGGAGGAGGAGGAGGAGATGGGGAGAGGCAATGAAGGACATAAGAGGACCAAGCAAGAGAGAACTAGAAGGAAGAAAGACGACAATGGAGTAAACGAATGAAGTGAGAACAGCTGAAAATGCTTTAACTGCAGTTATACACAAGCTCTTAAAAGCAAATGCTTGAGCTGTTTTTAGATACCTGTCATATTTATCACCAATGAATCTTTTCTACATGTTAAAGTAGTACTCCACTCACAATACATTTTTTAAACATCAAACCCTTAACCTGCAATTGAAAGGTGCGGCGGCTCTAAAAAGTCTGCAGCTTGCTCCTCCTGTAGTCAGCTGAATTCAAGGTGTAGTCAGCCGGCCTTCGCAGCAATTAAAACGGATTCCAGTGGAGACAAACAAAGTGTCAAAATGTCCATTGCAAACCTAAATATATACAGTATGTCACCTGTTGTATTCTGTCTGGCTTCATGAGTGCATTATACAATGTCCAGCCACAGCAGTAGGCATGGCGTCTATGTAACATTTGGGATCAAACTTCTGAGTCTGCAAATATTATCTGCATACTGAGTTACTAGTAACTCAAAATGTAATGTTTGGGTTTGGATTACTGATTCAGGGTTAGGGTTATTATTATTATGGAGGTACCAAGAGGGAGCGAAAATTCCCAAGATACACAATCAGGACACCACAGATGCTACATCAAGCAAAAGCAACCAGTAGCACTGTCAGTAGTCCACGTCCAGACATTGATTCATGATCGAAATATGCTCCTTTTGAATACATATAGAGAAGGGCATACTGGATGCAAGGTCAAAATCTGCCAGGCAAGTGTGTAGTCCAAACATGGCTGAGTCCGTTTTTGGACAACACTCAACTGCACTTTGGTCCAGACCATGTCAGCCCATTTGACTGTTATCAGGCTATTGAATGGGCGTCATCATAACACACATCTGTCCCAAATATATGGGCTAATAGGGGCCTACTAAACTAGTAGGTTCAGGAGGCTGTTATCACCCATTTATTTCAGTGAGCCAATGCAGCGTGTTCAGGTAACGCAGCATAAAGAATGACAAAGAAGGAGACTGGGGTGAGTGGGTGGGTGGGTGGATGGATGGATGGATGGGTCAAACAAACACAAGACTTTCACCCAGGAGGCTGGGGTTTGTGTCCTGTGTGAAACCAAATTTCAGCGTTGACTTGTCTTAAGTTATAAAACGTTACTTACGTCACGTAATGTATTTTAACCCAAACCATGATCTTTTCCTAAACCTAACCAAGTAGTTTTGTTGCCTAAACCTAAGTGCGCCTGTATTAGATGCCAATGGGCGTGACATGAGTGATCAACCATGAGAATAGAACCCACTAGTAGGTTTAGCAGGACCCTTCTAACCCATATCTATGAGGCTGATAGCCACTGATAATGCCATGCCGAGTGACAACATTCCAGTTGGTTGAACATGTTGACTCTGATGGTGGAGAATTGAAGTTGAGTCACAAAATGGTTCTCTTTAAGGTTTTTGCTAGTTAGCTACATAGTGCGCCATATTGACTTTCTGCCATTTCAACGAAAAAAGAAGTGCCCGTAGAATGGACACTACTTTTTGGTAGAAATCCCAGAATGCAATGATAGATGTGAAAATATATTATGAGACACTACACCACAAAATGATAATGATTCATAAGTGTCCAAAATATCAGTTTACTGCTCACTATAGAGTACAACTATTTAGTGTTTATTATATAGGGAATATTGAATGAGAGAGAGACAGCATGGGATTCATTTAGCCATAGGCTAACAGAGGCTAACGTTATGTATAGTTGTCCATGATAGTAGCACATGTGTACAAGATGATATTACATTATCTAATGGAGGGGTCATATATAGTACTTATATATTCTGTACATATACATAGTGTTTAATAATTAAATTAAAACTTATTCTATATGTTGCCTCAACACACCTACATGTCTTTATAGAAGCAACAAGGCCTTTAATTATATGTGTCTGTTATAAACCAGTCTGCTACACACACACACACACACGCACACACACACACACACACAAAACACGCTCTCCCATCCAGCTGCAGACCATAGATCACAGCCCTGGAAAGCAGATTACACCTAATCACCACAGACACTTAGATCACTGTTCTGATCAAATAACAGCTCAGCTGTAATGTCAACACACACACACACACACACACACACACACACACACACACACAGATATCCACTTGCTGAGTGATGGATCTGAGCGCAGAGCCTCTGTTATCTTTGTTATGGTTTGGAGAGCTGACATGTTTGACAGCAGTGAATGTAAGTAGCGGTGTTATGACATGTCTGAGCGACCGTGAAAAAGGCCAAATACTGTAGGCCCAGGCTCCGGCTGCTCTTCACGCCGGCCCTGACATGATAGAGATAAGAGTGAATAAACACAATGAACTGCACTGATCTCCTCTATTGTCTGTGCACTGAAGAGGCTTTTGTTTGGGGACATCTCTGGATTTATTGGCTTGTTAAGTGTGTGTTTCTCTGTGTGTGCGCCTGTGTGTATTACAAGAAAGAGAAAAAGAGGACTATTGAACAAGTTAGTTGGTCATCTTTCCATCTCCCCATGTACAATCAACTTTAATCTTCACCCTCCAGCAGATAACACAGACAGCCTGGCTCCTTCCTGCTCAGCACACAGATATGGCCTATATCGCACACTCACAATCTCTCTCTCTCTCTCTCTCTCTCTCTCTCTCTCTCTCTCTCTCTCTCTCTCTCTCTCTCTCTCTCACACACACACAGAGGCAGAGTGGAGCTGTCACAGCACACATATGAGCCTCGCCTGGCCTCTGAGGAAACACGGCCCAGCTCCAGTCATAAATAATAATGGGATTGGCTACATGACATGTTGAGTGATGGGGCCCCTCTCAGAACTCATTTACATGGCTTTGTGTAGCAATCATCGGCCCCCTAATGTAGCGCTAAGCAAATGAGCCTTTCGGAATATTGTGCAATTTATCGCGAGTCAACTGGCACCAGGCAGTCGCTCTATAAATCACGCTCGAACACATGCCCCCAATGACAGCTAAATCAACATGGAATAATTGCTTTGAAATGTGGAGGAAGCGAGCAGGCAGGCTGGACAAAGCGGTGTGGTTAGTGCAGGGGTTGTGTTGCTAACCTCACTGTGACTCTGGAAATGTAACATGCAGATGTTTTGGAGAATTGTAGAAACCTTGTGGGACAGTAAATAGGTGAAGGCCCGACGGCAGGTTTGACCAAATTGCACAGAACAGGGTTTGAAAGCTCCGACTGACCAGCAGAGGGAGTGACAGCTGACTGGAGAACTCTTGACACTCATGCATAGACGCACACGCACACGCACACACACACCTACACACACACACACACACACAACAAGCAGCTTGTGGATTATTCAGTGAATGGCCGTCAGCTGCTGTGAATGAGTAACTGAATTGTGTGTGTGTGTGTGTGGAGGGGGGCTGTTTGAAGCTGTCAGCACCTAGAGGTACTGGCGTGTATATGTGTGTGTGTGTGAGTGTGTGTGTGTGTGTGTGAGAGAGTGTGAGTGAGCAAACACAATCCTGTCCATCAGTGTCCATTACCCTGACAGCAAGTGAGATTAATGACCACAGGGTCAAAGAGAGCCACACAACCCCACCCCATGTGAACACACACACGCACACAGACGTACACACACTTTGATGCACATCCAAATGCGCATAACTCAAAAATACTTGCAATGAAAAAAGTTAAAAAAGTTGAAATGAAACAAAATCCAGTGTTGCTGTTATAGTTTTAGCTGATGAATTGTGAGTATGGCGCCCCCTGTTGAAATCACTACAATCATTTTGATTCATTAAAGGAGAAGACTTTTTTTTTCCTTTTTTGTTTTTCAGTTTTAAGAGAGTAAGAGTAAGCTCTCACGCTCCTTTTAGCTCTGTTTGGGTCACCACCAAAATATCTGCCTATTTAGTTGCTCGACGTTGGACTTTCTTTACCAGCTAGTCCCTAACTGTGTCTGCCTGTTGTTTGGTGCTGGCCAGGTAGTGTACAGTTGTTTTTCTTTTTGCTAAAAAGTTGCCAGCTGCTGCTGAAAACTGTGTTGATACGAGTGGGAGGGAAACCAAGACAATGTGCTAAAAGAGGCTAAAAAGCTTAGTGGGTTCATCACTACAGACAGCCCCTTTCCGTTATAATCATAATAATCATAATTTAATCGATTGTTGATGTAAAAAAAATTGGTTAGTGCAGCTTTAGTTTGTTTCTAAATGTAGATTTGTGTTCATTTAGGAACATAGAAACACTCCTACAGGGCTGTCTAAGCACAAATGACAAACATTGCATCTTTACATAATGTATATATATATATATGTATATATATATATATAGCTGAAACTGTATGTGTCATTGTTGGAACAGCTGAAGGCTTCTTGGCCAGTCTTGGTCAAAGGAAGTCACTTTGAACAAAACGCCTTAACATCTCTGTTATTAACAATGCAGGACGCTCAGCGATCTTAATTCCATTTGCATAATGAGCCGGAGCTGATAAGCCACTCATCAGAGCTAATGGAGTGGCTTTCATTAATTAAAACATCTCATTCCCACTGCTGCCTTCATTACTACGCCAGATGGTTGTCATTACACCGCTGTTTGTCAGTCAGAGACTTGACACCACGCCATAACGGGTTAGTTAATATTACTAACAGAGCAGGGGAAGTAGTTCATGTGTGAATTCGTTTTGGGACATATTTCACCCCGCAGCAAAGATAGATTAGATCAGGTGTGCAGCTGGCACAATGTGCTGGTGGCTCAGACCACCCTGACCACCCTCTACTGACAGGACCTTCACACACACAATCCAGGACGACAGTGCACTGATGATATAGAGCCCATGATAGAGACTTAAACATAAGATTATCACTTCATAACCATTCACACGTAACCTTTAACAGTGTAAACATGTCAACTTATAATGTCATCATAGCATTTTAAACCATTTGGACCCTGTATGCATTGTGGTGGACATTGGTTTCAGCCAATGAAAATGCAGTATTTTTTAATTTCGTCTGCTGCCTAGCAACGAAATGGACTTATTAAAGCTGAATTAGAACAAAATTTAAAGTCAAGCGTTTGACTCACAAGTTAGGCACGACAGAAGAATATAATGGCAGACAGGAAGAGGAGTAAGAAAGTTTTTCACCAGATAAATCACCTTATATGTATGCAGACCTCACATACTAACATACTAAAATCAGCATATTAAAAGATATTTTTAATTCATACAACACATAAAACATTTTTTTTAGAATTAAATGTCAGTTGTAATGGACATTAGGTCTAAGATAACAGGACACTAATGACATTAACAATAATTTTCAATAATGAGATGTGTTTTTATTTACAATAACAATGACAATAGTCATTTCAGATTTTGTCATTTAGTTATCAAGTTTAATTCCATAATATTTCACTTTTAGAGTAAACGGCTACAGAGGTTCTTGCTTCATGGTCATACCAGAATCTAAAGAGGTGCTGTTACTAAGAGACACTGAACTTTCACACCAAGTTTTTCCTCGCTGTCAACCCCTGAACTTCACCTGGGTTGACCCAATTTAGCCCTCTCAGTCCTGTCTATTTTCTAGTTCACTAGTTACAGTAGTGATAAGAGTAGCATATTTAAGAAGGGGTACACAGAAAAGAGTGTGTGTCCATTTCAAATAGAGCTGTAAACTGAACCAGTAAGCTTTACTCAGGCAGTGTTTCAAACCCAATGTTGCTTTTTGTCAAGCAATGTACACTTAGTGGCATCAGGATTCAGTGTGTGGTTGCACTTAGTTTAATATTAGAAGCAGTTGAGGGTAACTCTTCCCATAGAATTAGATTAGATATGAAGGTTGTGGTTGTGGTGTCCAGGTTCAGCTCAGTGCGTCATGTGATTATGACATTGTGGGTTTGAGTCCAGGTTGCAGCTAATTTCCTCTGTCTGTCATCCACTCTGCTGTCACTCCTCAAAAGCATTATGTTTCAGAAATGAGGAAGGAATGCAATGAAATGAGCTGAATTTGAAGTGTGTTTTGACTGTGGGACTAAGGCAGCCAAGCCTGGGTTTTCCAGCACCATCTTGTCACACAACGGGGCTTTGATGCATTTCATGCATTTCAATAAACTGTGATCTGAGGGCAATGATTCTCATTGGAAACTGGATCCAAGTTGCTGAGTAATTTCATCAGTGGTGGAAAGAACACTGAAATATCTGACTCACAGATGAGATCTGTTACTGCAACTGAATTCAAATTTCTAGATGATTAAGTGGGATAGGCTACTTAAAAATTGCTGACTGTGACTATTCAGTAGAGTAGCTGCACCTATCTCATGTTTATTCATTGTGACACATTGCTAAATTTAAAAAAAAGAAAAGTGAATCCCAAAATTGAAACACAGTGAGAATAAAGTTTTCCATATTGGCTGGTGCTCCTATACAGAGCAACTTACAGGTAAGACTTTTGGTGTTGTTTTTAGCCATGCTAGCTGCATGGCTCTATGGATGGCAATTTCTGTTTGCCGGTAGATCGATCCAACACTTTGATCCAGACTAAAGTATCTCAACAACTGCTGGATGGATTGCCATGAAATATTGTGAAGATGTGGTCACCAGAGGATGAATCCTACTGACTTGTGATCCCCTGACTTTTCCTCTGGCGCCAGCATGAGGTTGATATTTTTGGTTCGGCTATTGGATGGATTGCCATGAAATTTGGTATATTCATGATCCCCTCAGGATGAACTGTAATAACTTGGCCTTCACTTTCCATCTAGCGCCATCATCAGATCAGAGTTTTTCCAATATTTTGGTTTATGACTAGTGACATTCCCATCAGCCTCAGCTGTACTTTGTGTTTAATGCTATTGTCACTGTGGGCATGTTAGCATGCTGACATTAGCATTTAGCTCAAAGTGAGAGGGCTCCTCTCAACCATTTGCATGAGGCCAGTCCTGTGATGCAGTATGGGGTGCCAATGCAGGGTCGTTGGGCAAAAAGTTGAACCTGGCTCAACTTTTGCTGGACCACAACGTGATATCATCCCGGCAAGGCACTGCGGTGGCCAATCAAATACAAGTTCCTGGTGGATACTGTACTTCTACTGTTTGCCTCGTGATCATCAAGATAAAATAGTTGCAGCTGTGATAACTTTGCAGAGTTGTAAAATCCTGTCTCTTAGTATTAAATACCATTTTGCAGTGTTTTGGTGTCTGATAAGCATTTAAACACATGAATCTGTTACTCCACCTGGGCTTCCTGGATCATATTTCATTGTCTCACCGTTCCTGAAGAACAAGCCCCAATCAATGCAGCCCCTTGTGTTGATTTAACCCAGAGCTGTTGCTTTCCCTCAAGGTCTCTCGGACAGGACAGATAAAATATAAAACAAGTTGGTGCAGGGATCAAACTATGTGACTTACTTCCCGTGTGAGTCTCTGTTACCAGCAGGCCTGAAAGCTCACTTCTCCCAGCATGCAGTGGGTGAAAGACAGCTGATAAAGGCTGGGTGGTCTCTGCCTGCTGGCTGTTCACCCTGTGACTCTTCAGAGACCGTTCAAATCTAGCCTGTAGGACACAGAAAGGGAGAGGATTGTATGCAGGTTGGTGTGTGTGTGTGTGTGTGT
>LKNJ01002508.1:60946-99158 GCA_002120245.1 Maccullochella peelii
TCGCCCGGCTCTGCTGTCACAGCTAATCGAGCCGCTACCACCTCCCACCGCCACAGACAGGCCTTGTCACTGCCGCTCGGCAAAGGTCAGAGCCTGGCAATTAAAGCTACCCACTGGGGGGAGGGAGAGAGCGGGGACAGTAGCAGCACTGCACTAACCTCTCATCATGATAACCAACAGGATTAGCTGTGGGGCGCTGTGAGCTTGACACGCACACATGCACACAAATGAACAGCTACCCTCTTGGATGCCTACACGATACCCACACACACAAATAACTTTTTATAGTAGAAGCACACTCATTCCTCAGAGGTCAGAGGTCAGCAGATCAAAACACACACAAGTGGGAAACACACTAATACACACACACATCTCTTGTCATCTCCACAGACTTCCTCATCAACATGAACGTGACAGAGCAGACCTCGTCTGATTCCTCTGTTTAACAGTCTGCCTGCCTCTGTCCTTGTGCTCCTCACCTCTCCTCCCCTCTCCCTCGTGCTTCTCCTCACCCCCCACCCCGTCCCTCCCTTCAGCGCTCCCTCACTTCCAGCTAGACTAATCTGTGCCATCGGCCCCTCCTCTGCCATCCGTCAGAGCCCTCACATTGTTTTGACGTCTAGTTAATTCTGGCCCCGATGATTTATCAAACTCTTATTAAGGACCGCTGAAAGCCTCATTTATTGTCCTGATGTATGGTAATGATAGCCCCGCGCCACCGCCTGCCCTGAATCTTAACCAACGCACTTTTGTCCTCTCTTCTTCCCCTCTCTTTGGATCTCCCTCTCTCTCTCTGTATATATATCACTTCTGGTCTGCTGTTGTCTTATCCTCAGCGACTTTGTTTCATTTTCTCTTTGGCTCCACACTCTCCCTTTTTGTGTTTCTGTCTGTCTTTTGCATGTTCACATCATCTCTTCTTCCCTTTTTTCCCCTATCTTTGGCTATTGTTTTCCACTTCTGAGCTATTCCATCAATGCCTCTTTTAATCCCCCTGTGATATTGAGAAGTCGGTCATCTCCTGTTCCGTCTCATTCCACCTGTCTGTCCCGTTTTGAAATGAAAAGCCTTGATGCTGCCTGGGAAAATATTGGAACGTAGCCAGACGCTAAATATCACTGTCACGGGCCTTTCTCAACCTGATATAGACACCACGCATCAGCCGACAGACACATCAGACCCATGGCCATTGAAAAAGTCACTCTGCTACCCTGAGAATAGACATTTTACTCCTGCAGCAGATCATCAAATATCGCCGATCTAGAATTACCCCCGCAGCCCTGACACAAAAACAAAACACTCCTGCTGAATAATTCAGACTGCGGCAGGATCTTAGGGGCATTAGCCGTCGATGGAGTGCAATAAAAGCTGGTGAGAAATCAATGGAGCGAGACTATACCCATTGTCCACAAAGCAAGATCCATTCCTAATGTGTCTGCACTCGTTTAAGTTGAAAGCTTGGTATTTGTTATGCTGATGGTTGATGTCTTCCTCTCTGACGCTCCAGCTGCAAGTTTATATTGTGAGAGGATACAGAAAAAACTATGAAGAAGGCCAACATCTGAAAGAATGTGATTCATCCACTTTGAAAAATGAGGTTTATCATTGTTCAAGCCGTAGTATTTGCAAAGGCCTGCAACAGCCACAATTGTTGAATGACACAAGGTGCATCTCCATCCACCAGATGCACATAAAAGCGCAGAAACTCTGAGAAAAAAATACTCGCACATCAACTTTATGCTTTACATGACGCATGTGACTTAAACGTCCACTTAAGCTTCGGCTCCACTGAAGAGACGAAAACACCAGATCTGTGTAGAGCAGTGAGGAGACTGTAACCTTCCTCAAACGAAAACATGAAACAAACATAAACGCCATAGTTCATGTTTTCTACATCGTTTTGCACCGTTTGAGATTTTCCTGGCACTATTTTGAATTACATTATCTCATTGTGTCCTCTTCTTCTGCAATGGTTTAATGGCACCTGACTGGAGAATTAGCGCCACCAACTGTTTATCTTGATGAGCCCAACTATATTATATTCACATAACGGTAACGGAAGCGCACTTTAATTTGCGATTGCGCTACATTTGGATGGAAACCTGGCTACAACAAAAAGCAGAAAACAGAAAACATTGGTTTAAAGTGGGATGACGTACATTTTAATAGAAGAATTTACACAATAGCCCTCTTACAAACTAAACACTGAATTCATTGTCAACCTCCATTCAGTATACTCAGGGGTTTTGCTGCAACAGCCCTTGCTCGGTCTAGTTTGACCTGTAGCTTATGGTGGCTAATGTTAGCTAAAGCTAGCAAACTTTAGATTGCTGTGTTGCTGAGTCAGTTTGCGGACATTATGACTCTTCTCTACTTGTGCTACTGTTACTACTTTTTTTGTTCCCTACTTGTGGTTTCATTCACAGGTCTCCTAATGATGATGTCTTTGAAGCAGCTGACTCAAGAGAATCTTAGGAAATGAAGGGAAATTCAATGTGTCATTATCTTGTAACTGATACAGCAAAGATTAAATTGGAAGCTGTCACAGTCGAAACAGAACAGGTGTGCTAAAATGTATTATCCTTTAGAAGCTTTTCCACCCTCATTATATCCTGGGTGTGAGTTGTTGTGTTACTGCAGGAGGAAGTAACTGTGGGGAAAACGACCTTAATAAATGACACTTACTGATGTATAGCATGACATGATGTATCCACAGTATCTGAGGTTTGTGGATAAAGGTCTGCTACAGTGTAGCATGATGTATTTCTAGAGTCAATGGGTGATCAGCGTGTATTTTTTTAGTTTTTTATTTTGGACAAAAATACTGTGAAAACATCCATCCATCCATTACCTATACCGCTTATCCTCAGAGGGTCGCAGGGGGGGCTGGAGCCTATCCCAGCTGACATTGGGCGGGGTACACCCTGGACTGGTCGCCGGGCTGATACATAGAGACAGACAAACATTCACACCTACAGGCAATTTAGAATCGTCAGTTAACCTAACCTGCATGTCTTTGGATGGTGGGAGGAAGCCGGAGAGAACCCACGCGGACACGGGGAGAACATGCACATACCAAGAACCCTCTTGCTGTGACCACTGCACCACCGTGCCACCTACTGTGAAACCATCATTTTTGTTCTTTCCTGAAATTACATGTAGGTGAAAACACTGTCAGGGGAAAATGTTTGGTGCACACAAATATTAGTTTAAAGATGAAAGATCTTACCAATGCTGACTCTGCTCCCTGTACTGCCATTCCTAAGTACTCAGGAGCCAGTTTTTAACAAGAACGTTTAAGGTGCTTCCAGACAGCGACTGCCTGGCAACATGGGTGTTCTGTATTTTGAATCGGTGGGATACCAGCCTGTGCACCACAGGCTGCTGCTATCCACCTAGTATAATCTCATCACACAGCTCAGTAGAGCTGGTTATAGCTTAAATAATTGAAATGGTTAGCAATATGACATGATAAATATAGCAAGTCTCGCTAACTAGTATCATTTTGTTTTATTGTCCCAGACTGGATAATCAGAGTTTGAAGCTCATGTTGCTGCACTACCGATTCTCTTAATTGATCTGTCTGTTCTCTGCTGGTGAGGAGGTGTATCATTCAGATCCTATCGTTTCCCTCGCTGTGGTTTCTGTGGTTGCCATGGTCACATGGCGTGCAGTGGCAGCAACCGCTCGCTGTCTGAAAGCACCTTGGTTTAATAAACTGGATAACTATCTTCAGTAAAATCCAGAACCCTCTTTAATCTGGACCATAGACAAATGTACAAGGACCTGCGTCAGGTATTGTAATCGATAATAATAATAATCTAGATACAGTTTACTGTATGACTGATTTTCTCATTCCTTTTTCCTAGCGAGCAGCATCTGAGGTTTGTGGATAAAGGTCTGCTACAGCATCAACTGGCTATTACTAAAGTCGACAATATTTGTATTTTATTTATTTTTTATTTTATTTAACAGGGACAATGCACAATACATATATTGTACCAGATATAGCTAAAAGCTAATTCAAACTGAATTTAAAATGTGTCAAAGTACCGCACCCTCTGATACTCAACTGAAAAGCAGTTTTTCCCAAATTTTGTAGACCGAAATGGAGCATAACAGTCCCCTCTCGAGGAAGCTCTTGTTAACCTTGAGCCAACTTTACATGTTGTTACGAAGTGTTTGAGTGGTAGTGGTGCTAAATTGTGAATGATCTTATATAATAGACAAACATTGGCCATAAACAGAAAATGTTCAAATGTCAACAGATTATACTTTTGAACTATTTTGCAATTATGATGAGAGTTTGCTTTTTTATCCATAATTTTCAAAGCTTGCTCATACAGACTATGAAGTGGTTGCATTAACGTACTGTTTGTCTGAGACCGAGTTGTAATACAGTACAAAAAATGTGACAATATCATTGCGTGCATATACAGTTTTGCTGCCTCTGTACTCATTTGATTTCTTATAAATCTGTAATGTGCAAGGTTATGCTTTAATGTTTTTGAAATGTTTGTAATTTGTTTTTTGAAGGTTAGCCTGCTGTCAACAATCACACCTAAATATTTAACATGCTGAACATCCTGTACCCTCTGTCCTTTTATAATAATTTCAGGAGGAGAGGATTTGCTTCCTCTGATGGAAAAAAAAAACATACTAACCGTTTTAGACAAATTCAATGTCAAGCATGAATAAGTCATCCAATCTGATATTTTCTCCATAGCCCCTGTAAGTAAAGGTGCAGCTTTCTGTTTAGTATTAGCATGTACATAACTAACTGTGTCGTCTGCATATTAACTTCTGGACAAATGGATGGTAAATCACTAAGATAGATGCTAAATATGCTAAAATTGACCCCTGGTGTACACCGATAGAACATTCTAAAAATTATTAAGTTTTTCCTTGTACAGTGTTGTATATTGTTCAAATATGATGACACCCATTCAATAGTATTTCCTGATACATTGTGAGTTGATAATTTAGTTAACAGTTAGCTATGTTTGACTCAAATGCCCTTTTCAAATGTATAAATATGGCTCCTACAACCCCTCCTTTATCCAACATGCCTTTTAACTGTTCAACGAAATAGCATGTTATGGCAATATGGCAACTAACATAACATTATGCAAAGATAGTGCAGGAGTATATGTATATGTCTAAATTATATAAAATGCAAATGTGTGTCAAACAAGAAGCAGGTGTCAGCTAACAAAGCCCAATGGAGTGCATTCATCTTTAGAGCTCAGCTGGAATTCTCAGCTAAAAGCATTGTTGTGTCTCTGAAATGTCAAAAGGCTGAAAGTAACATCAAAGGTTACCTGTGTCAGAATCTACTTAATTCAAACTAAAAACTTATTTTAAAGGCACTCAGATTAAAAATCATTGCAATTTAAAATATAGCTTTACAACTAGCCACCAAAGATAGTAAACAAAAACTGGCCAGGCTAACACAAACCAAAAGTAACTGATAGCTTTGTGGGTAATGCCTAAGCTAAGTAAGCTACTACAGCTACTAAAATGGATACATTTGAGAATTTATTGACTCCTAATACTTGCACAGATCTCATGCAGATGCTTATGATTATACAGTAACCAGTAACTTATGTGAAAGTGAAATTCCTGGCTTGGAAAACAAGTAGGAAGCGTTATCCAACTGTAAATCATCACGTCTATGTTTGGGAGTCTGACTCACTAAAAGCTATCACTACTTCAGTCATGTGATGATACATCAGAGAGCTTGGCCCATCGACCCGTGCAGGCTAAGTACTGTATTTGTGATGATAATGTCTTCTGACATATTTGTGTCTCACTAGCTTCAGTATCTTGATCCTGCTGTTTACAGAATGGAAACATTTCCGAAGTGCATTTTTTAAAAACATTCAACAACAAACGTGAACATTTTTTGTCAGGACTACATAGGAATGAAATATGTCCAACTGCGTCCTCTGCTCTCAACCTTCCTATCACCTTCTCCTCCTCTCCGGGCCCCAAGTGTCCTCACCCCACCCTGCTGCCCCCCTGCACTGGTACCCGGGGGGCTTTAAATACTTTATTGGCCTGTAACATTACCTTAATGTCTCCGAGTATCTCATTCAAATAGAGGCTAATGAAGAGTGAAGGCAGGCCGTGTTCTGCGGGCCACACCAACACAAAACACATGTGACTTCAGCGGCTGCTGCAGGTGTGTTCGTGTGTGTGTGTGTGTGTGTGTGTGTGTGTGTGTGTATACGTGTGCGTCACTCTTGATCATACTTGTGCATGAGAGCAGGGATTAGTGCAACTGTGCACACATAGTGTCTTATATATGTGTGTGTGTGATTGTTTGTCCAGGAAGCTAGGATCCCTGGTGATGTTAATAGCTCCTGACAAACTGGGGAAAGGGACTAACAGGGAAATTGAGATCATATCGACAGACATGTAGACATGCCAGCAACTCACAATGCACAACGCACACATGCAGGAACACAAGCTGCACACACTCACAACGGCTGTCTTTTTTTCCCTTTCTCCTTCCCCTTCTCTGCTTCTGTTGCTCCTGAAGGACGTGTAGTGAGTGAGGTCAGGCATTAGTACTGTTATCTGATGACTGTGTGTGTGTGTGTGTGTGTGTGTGTGTGTGTGGTGGTAGGGCCATCTATAAACCAGCTGTCTGCCAGGACTCTCCATTAGGCCTTGGACCTGAGTGATGGCTGTGCTGGTCCTCCACTCACCGCGCCACACACCCATATATCACCCATGTGCGCACACACACACACACACACACACACACACACACACACACACACCTGGGGGCTGCAGATGAATGGTGACCGCACTATGCTTCACATGTCACACTGTCTGTCTGAGCACACACTCCCGTGCACATCAGACACACACCCACTGACATCTTCACTCAGCACACAGGAGCTGCCGGTGGAGCTGTAGTTAGATGTGACTGCACTATGACTTCATTAAAGAATATGTATTGTGCCATTAGGCACTGGGGGGGTCACCTTTAGTGTCTCAGCTAGCCTAACACACAATTCCCTTTCACACGTGAAATCCAATCATCTCTCCTTCTCTCGTTTTCTGTCTCTATCTCTTTTTTCCCCCCACTCCTCTAATTCATCCATCACCTCGTCGCTCTGCTCTCCTTGACCTAATTAAGGAGGAGACACCTGATCTTTCACCTCTCAAATGATGTCACTCGCTGGCTACTTTGTCAGCATCACCTCCCCCCGTTCTCTCCTTCTTTTTCATTCGCTGTCTATCACTTTCTCGCCCCCCCTTCTACCTTGTCCTCACCCTCTCTCCTTCTCTCTCCCGCCCTCGCCCTGCCATCCATTCATCTCACACCCTGCAATCCTCTCTCTCACCTTGCCGTCCTCCTCCTCTACTCCACTTCTCATCTCTCCTCTGCTCAGCTCCTTATTGCTCTATCAATCTCTCTGGCAGAAGATCAATATCAGCGCTGCGGCTGCTTTTCTTCCCTTCCTTCTCCGCCCCTCTCTTCTCACTCTCGAGCCCATCTCCTCGTCTGCAGTATAGGATGCTTTTTAGTAGGAGCCCTCTCTGCTGTTAACCACTTCCATCACTGTTTTACTGCCTGCTCTCTTTCAGCTGTTTTCAAAAGGGTAAACACTCGCTTGTGCTTGATTTCCTCCGGGTCCTGTTTTCAGTTTTTTCCTACATAATTCCATATGTTAGTTTTGAATTATTCATGACATGAGTGTACTTGCACTTCACATGTGTTTGAGTTTCAGACACAGTTGGTATGAATTATGGACTGACAGATAAGAGTATGTATATATGAGAATAAATATATTTCTAAGATAGAAAATAGAAATTTAATTTTAACTGTTTATTTTTATTAAGCTGAAAATCAAAAAATACGATTAATAAATTCAGGTTAAAATGTTGGCAACAGTTTACACTTACAAAAACGTTGCTGTGTTTTGCCCTCCCCAGAACAAATGTACGTGTTAATGCATATTACTGAAATGTGAAATCTGAAAAAAAGACACATCATAACACATAAATTGTTCAAATCCTGGTTTTAATACATTTCCCACATGACTAAATAAGTAAAAAGCTTCCCCGTAGGCTGAAATGTTTACTACTCCCCACAGTGTGAAAGTGTAGGAAGTAAAAAACATACTACACCTGCTAACAAATAACATTGTGATGTACAGACACTGGGTCATCAAAGGGTTTATCCTCTTGAAAGCATGAATGAGCTCAGCAAATTTCAAAGCAATGCAACTATTGGATAATGAATAAGAATACTTTTGGTCTAACGTTTCCCAGCAGTCTGCTAGTGGTTTTTTGTGCACACAAACATTTTGGCCTGGTGTTGGTGCTGGAGGATGGGTCAGGGGGTCACCAAAATGAACATCCACATGAATGTCATAGATATCGTAAAACTGCTTCACGAGACACCTTGGCATAGACAAAAGTGATGGTCACGTGACAAGTTTGACCTGACAGTGGCATCATTAATTGTTCACTATTATGTTTTGAGCACCACGAATATCTTCACCTCATTTAATGGTAATATGGCCTTGAGTTGTTGACATATCTTACTCTGGACCAACATCATCACCTTAAGGGGGATTTATAGTTAGTATGTGTTACAGCTTAGCTACTTAGCTAGCTCTGCTACGGAGATACCAGAGGTGTGGACTTGAGTCACAAATTTGATGACTTTCGATTTGACTTGACAAAATCAAAGAAGACTTGCAACTTGACTTGGACTTTAACACCAGTGACTCGTGACTTCACTTGGACTTGAGCCTTTTCAGTTGAAAATACTTGATACCTTCCCCCGAGGCCAAAGATTAAAAAGTATGTTATTCAAATACAACAAGACGGGACACAAACATACAAAAACCATTCTGTTGTGGTACTGGTTAATAGAGCTCTATGCTGTCAAAGTGCAATGCCTGCAGTTTTTTTATCAGTTGCACTTGTTTACACAAATAAATACACATTTTAAAAAGCATTCATGATTTGTTTAAATTTAATATATTATACTATTACTTAAAATGGCATTACATTTGGTGAAGCGCACATAATGACTTGTTTAGGACTCAAAACTCAAAGTTTAGGACTTGGGACTTGGCTCTGGACTTGTCACTCTTGACTTGAGACTTGCAAAACAATAACTTGGTCCCACCTCTGGTAGATGCCATGTGGAAATCGGAAGAACTGTGATGGGTCAGCTGTGGCTGCTTGTGTTTTCTACACCAGTGGAGATTGTTTAAACTGAAGGTAACCTGAAGCAAGATGAAGAAGTTTCAGTAATCTTCTTCTTTACAGTAACGTACATCTAGCTAAGCCATCTCCACTGCAAACCTTCTGCTCACCACAATTGTTGCTCTCTATCACAAAGAAGGTAAAAATGGTGACTGCACAACAGCAGTCTCCTATTCAGTAACGAGACAAGGCAGACAGACGTTACCTGAATGTAACTCCACTTCTATAACTCTGTGCGTAGCTCACCATCTGTTTAGTGTTGCCATGGTGTTATCAGTGGTGGGAAATCTGATGCTGAGCTATAAATTTACATTGTGTTGTAGATATCTATGCCGGGACTGTCATTTATCCCATGAATAGAAATTTAGTTTAAAAGTCATCACTGTTTTCGTAACAATAATATTTTATGAATACAAATTTAGTGTTAGAAAGCTGATTCAAGGGTTCAAAAGTTTGACGGACAGTTGGATGGCAACATAACTACTGTAAGTCATTGTAGTGTCATCTGAATGCTTTTAACATGTAGCCTGTAAGGTGACCTCAGTGGTTGTGGCGTAGCATCCCAACCCTTCTGCAATGGGCGGCAGCACGTGATGTCCATGCCAAGGCAGCCAGCCTTTCCAATTACAGAGACATTAGCAGGCAGCGAGCGGCAGCTAATTTGACAAGCTGAGATGATGCCCATTCATATCCACCCTGCTTCAGTGGCCCAGGGTAAATATTTCCCCAAGCTCAGTATAAATAGAAAGGCAATGTTTGAACAGCTGAGAGGAGAGACAGAGAGAGTGAGGAAGGGAAGGAAGTGGAGAGGAACTGAAGGAGAGATCTTAATCCTTTATGTATACATGCAATACATATTCATAAAGTAGCTGGTCCTTAAGGTGAAACTGGAGACAGGCTGCACAGAACAGGAATGTTATCTGATACAGTAGAGTCTTCTGGACTGAAGGACGACTATTGTTGGAACTGGATTATTGGTGTTTTGAATGTCATACATTTTGGGGTATTGGATTCAGTAAATAGGCAAAGAGAGCTGAGCTGAAACCAAGCATGAGTTCATCGCTTGTTATTATTGGGCTGAAGTATAAAAAACACAATGGCAGCTTCTCCAAGCACAGCACAGAGAAAAAACTTTGGTCCATCCATCCAGAATTGGCACAGATTTCGCAAGAAATGGATTCAGGATTCAGTTTTGGTGACATATCAGCATGTTACACTGAAATACCAGAAAAACAGGAACAATGTACAATCTAATGCAATACAACCGTGCTGCAACAAGTCCTGTCTCCTGAAAAATATGTTTATATACTGTTCATTTGCTTTGCCAGATACATTTTGGAGGAAACAAAATTGCTGCCTGGATTACATTTATTGCCAACTTTTATTCAAATCCAGGAAGTGTGACATTTATCGCAGGTTGGCATTGATAGTTGGGCACACAGTGCACACAAAGTGCAGGACTCTCTTACATCCTGTTTGTTGTTAGCTGTAGTCTACTTAAACACATGTTTAAGGTTAGATAAGGTTCATAGTTTTGGTTTAACATTGAAAAGGTTCAACCATGCACTTTCCCTGTCCTTAACCAAGTTCATTGAGCTGCCTAAACATAACCATAAAGAACGTTAATCGTGGTTTAGTTGCCACAATCAGATATCGTAGGGAAAAAGGTGAACATTTTGCATATACGTTCAATATGAACATTTCACATTCGATATAGAAGTTTCCTCAATTCTGTATGTTGATTTAAAAAAAGAGTGGCATTACATTTCCTAAAATAAACAAATACACAGCTAGTACACTGCAGGGCTCCAATATTCACTCATGTATTACACCAAGGTGACGTTTCGAGCACTGATGCTCTTCATCAGACTAAAGTGACAATGCACGACACCATCTTAAATATACACATGATACAGTCACATGATATAATCAGTCTCTAATGTGACATATCATTAGCATACACTGCACAGACAAAACACATATATATCTATATATACATATACACACGATAGTGTACATAGCTCTGCATTCATAAAGTACCAAAATCAACAGTGTAAGGTAACACTCAATAAATATCTCCAGAAGAAGCAATTAATATACATAGATTTAACATTACATTTCCTACAAATTAGCTCTACACGAATGTAATTTAGGGGAGACAAGCTTATAATATTCTGTATTTGGTGACACTGCATCAGAGCAACCCTAGGAATTATAACTAATTGCCACGATCTTTCCCTAACACCCCAACCGCACACATGACTACAAATCTCTGATGTCAAAGTCCTGCACTTTGTACGCTCACCATCCACACTGACCACCTCCACACAACTTCTATGCAGTACAAAAGTGCACGTTTGGAAGCATATGAACTTCCATCCATCCATCCATTATCTATACCACTTATCCTCAGAGGGTCACGGGGGGCTGGAGCCTATCCCAGCTGACATTGGGTGAGAGGCAGGTACAACCTGGACTGGTCACCAGTCAATCACAGGGCTGACACATAGAGACAGACAAACATTTACACTCACAGTCTCACCTACGGGCAATTTAGAATCATCAACTAACCTGCATGTCTTTGGATGGTGGGAGGAAGCCAGAGTACCCGGAGAGAACCCACGTGGACACGGGGAGAACATGCAAACTCCACACAGAAAGGCCCCAGCAGGCCGGTGGCTTCAAACCCAGAATCACTGAACTGAATTTTTGCCACTGAACATATTCTATAGGGTGATTACATTTCCAAAATGTATTTGGCAAAACGCACAATATATACAGCATATATAAACGTAAAAGTACAGAAGACAGTGTCGGTCAGAGAAGTACTGATTTAACTCTGTGGTAATATTTAAGGCTGTAGTTTTAGATTTTGAATTTGACTGGATATACATGATGAACAATTAATTAATTATATTATAAGAATCCATACACAATCCATCCAAACAAACAAATGTAGATGAACAATACAGACAAAATACAGAACAACATGGTTCAAATAAATTCCATAAAAGCTTGACTGTATAAAAGAAAGTAGGTCTGAGGTGGTGAATGATCAACTCCAGTACGTGGATGGTGTCCCAGTCCTTTGACTGTCCTCACAATGGGCGCCAGTGCTCAGTATTGTGCCATGCTGTTCCATTGTCCTGTCATATGGATGGATGAGGCAGAGAGCAGCAGCAGAGGCTGTGGCCAGCTCTATTATGTATTACATTCTGCTTGTTCACTCACTCCCTCTGCGTTACACTCTGTCTCTGTCTCCCTTCTGCTTCCCCAGGCAGACAGGCAGACAGGCAGACAGACAGACAGACAGACAAAGAGACACTGTTCCCTTGGGGTCACCACTGATCCTGCCAATCACTTCATTTACTGCCTTATCAATGCCGCCTCCCACCTCTTTCCCCATCGGTCCAGACCCCAATCGATCGGCGTGCGGCTGAGTGCATGTTCGACTGGAAGTGTGTGAGCGCCGGAAACCACACATAGATAAAAACTAAGGCACACAGGCCTGGAGACAGCACAAACTTGCACACACACACACACACACACACACACACACACACACACACACACAGATGGACAGCCGTTAATCTCAGTGAAAGACAGGTGTCAGTGGAAGAAAGACAGGAGCAAAAGAGAGCGGAAAGGAGAAGAAACAGGGAGCGAGAGATGTCAGAAAACTGGCAGGCGACTGATGATCGCACAAAAACTCTTCACTTATCAGTCAGCGACCCACAAACACACACACATACCACAGACCCACACATGCATTGCTGAGATTTCTATTGTCAATGCTTACTAGACACCAGTGTGACAGAAAGACATATGGCAAGTGTCAAGAGAGTGAGGAGAGATGGTGCACTGCTTAAGTATTCCGACTTTGAAATACCTCTGATCAGGGAAGGACTTTATATTTTATGTAAATTTTCATGATAGATGTTAGAGTTTACTAACCTTTGTATTATTCACCACTAAGCGTGCTACCTCGCTGTCTGGGCATGAATCACAACAGTCTGCTGTGTTTCTCCTGCTCCCAGCCATTTCTTAAATCTAAAAAAAGAACAAAAGCAAAAGGAAGTGGAAAGCCCACTCTCCTTAAAAGAAGAAGAGGGTATGGGAGGATAGAGTGGGTGAGACAAATATCAGAAACAAAGAGGAGAAAGAGGGAGGAAATGATGTGTGGTGGGGTGGAGGATAACAGAGACGCTCTGGGATGAGGATTGATGGTTTTTATGGAAATGGAGAATCACCTGGGAGTGTTTTTCCCATGACATTGCGAAACCGTGGCTATTGATGATTCAGCAAAATGTCTGTGTGCCCTTACTGTCTTCTGATTGGCTTATCTGCATGTAACTACTGCACATGTTCCACTGGGGCTGATTAGGTGTTATTGGAAAGGCTAATACATTTTTTAAAATCAAAAATGTCATTAGCTCCATTTGATTTGAATGTACACACTCTAGGTGTCGATGTATCACAGCATGCATTTTGGTTTAGCAATATGGTCATGTAAGCAAAATAAATAACTGAGAGCAATGGAAGGCCTCCATTCTGCACATTTACAAATACAACACACAAACAGCTGGTTCACACACATCATACATACTATATGTACACATATGACACAGCCAGAGCAATTATACTACATGACAATAATGATATAACTATCTAACTATAAATAACTATGATTGACAATAATGACATTACATTACATTATAACTATGATAGAGCTTTACAACTATATAGCTATAACTACACCTACAGGATATAACTATATAACTCTAACAACACAACTATGTCACTCTAACTATAACCACATAACATTCACAATAATTATCTAACTATAACTAAACACTGTTACTATATAACGATTATGATATAACTACACAACTAATGACAATACTATCACTATAACAATAAAACAATTACAATATTACAATATAACTTTAATTTAAGTATAATGGTATAAATATATAAATATGTAACTAATAAAAATTATGTAATCACACTAACTATATAGCTATAACTATATAACTATAAGACAATATCCACAACTATATAACTGTACTATATAATTATGTAACTATAACTAATGATATAACCATGTAATAGTAACTATATGGCTATAACAACAACTATATAACTGTATCACTATAAATATAATAAGGTTAAGTATGCAACTATAACTGTATAGCTATATAAATACGTAATTATACCATTACTGTATATTTATAAAGATATAACTATATCTCCCATCCTCATCCTCAAAGCTATTGGATGTCCTGGGTGAGAGTCAGAAGTGTTTTCTCTTTGGAGTCTTTGCATAAAAGCATCTACCAAAAGGAAAATGTCATGTTCAGTAAAATGAAATAATATCTACAGAAACAGACATAGAAAAAGAGACATTCACATGCTCTTGATTTGTGGCTGTGTGGCCTCAAATCTCTCCCTCTCTCGCCTTCTTTTGGTCTTTTGTTTCCATCTTTCAGTTTCACTTCAGTTCAGTATGCTGAATACTGGCGTATTAAATTGACATGCACAGTATGGCCAAAACATCTAAATGCAATTAAATAACAGAATACAAATATAACATAAAACTTGTAATGTAATGGTGAACATCTGTTCAACTTGTTTGACACTGTATATTGATTGAACAGTGACTATCTGTATTTCAGTGTGTGCTGTAGGTCTGCAGTGTTTCAGTAAAAAAAAAGTTAGGCAAGAATGTCTGAATAGTGAATCCTGGAGAGCTAATTTTCCTCTTTGTCCCGCTCGCTCTTTTCCCATTCTGTCTTATGATGTCTCTCCTCTGTGCTGCCAGCGATTTTCCTCATCTCCTGCCGAGTTAATACCTCCAGGCTTAATAAATCAGAACTGACATACAAGCGGTGGCTTGGCTCGACACAAACCTGGATAGACTGATTAAAATCGTTTGTTTAAATCTGCAGTTTCCAGCTGTGAACCAGCTGTGAACTTGATGTGAGGTTGAATGAATCTGTGCGTTCCTTCCCCTGTATTGGGGGCTTTGGGGAATAAATGGGTCCTGGTAAAGTAACTGACCCACCCAAGTCAGCATTGGCCCTTATCAGAAAAAGATATCGACCAGTCTGTGTCCTCCCAGTCTGTTATAATGAAGGTTATTACACACAGGTAATGAAGGGAAAAACACTCTGCGAGCTAGCAAGCTTGCTAACTGTGAGTTAGCTGCCAGTCAGCAAGCTAGATAACTTGGCTGCTAACCGGACGATAATAAATCATATGCTTTATTCAAAAGTCTTGTTCCATCGATTCCTGTCTCATAACTATCTGCAAACCATTCCTCTTTTGTGGAGTGGTTTATATTCTGACAGAGTAGGCTAAATAAAAGTGGATGGTGCAACACAGCTAATTAGCTACGATAGCTTCCCAGTTTGGATTCTCAGAGGGCAGCATTGTCAAGACGACCAAAGTGGAACATTTGTGTGGATTTACTTCATACGTGCCTCAATGATCCACTGATCATTGTGAGCGGACCTTCAGACTCATTTTTCTCTACCTGAGACAGTTATCTTCAACAGCTAACGACAATTGGGATGGTATAAAGAGGCTCTGTGGTTTCCTTTAAAATGTGCAAGATGGAAAAAGTCATCTACACCTCTGCTTTTGCAGAGTGTAACTCATATATCACAGAGGAGTTCGTTCCAGCTGGATAATTATCAGATGAAATGGTACTTTGCTTCAAATTCTTCACTTTTCAGATTTGAATGAACTGTGGATGTTGTAGATGTTTACCATATTGAAAGTGCAGATGCCAGTGTTGGAAGTAATCCCAATTACAGGAGCTCCAACACTAAATTGGTCCAGACTGATTAATCACGATTCCAGTTTAGCTGAAAATAAACATTATTTCCTATGTTTCATTTGTCAGTTTCAGAGGGTTGTTCATTCCTCTGCAGCCCACCCTGCCTCGAGGCCTGGCTGTCTTTGTTGCCCCCATCGTGCTGCCAGAGGAGGCAAAACCCAGGCCTAAAACCGAGGGCCCCCGCTGGCCCCTGCAATGGAAAGCAGATGGCCGGTCCTCTGACAGCAGCCGGCTGCAGTCGGCAGTCCAGGAGAGGAAACTTCTCATTCGCCGTCATCCATCATCGGGCCGAGAGCGGGGGCAGGAGAGGGGGAGGAAAGACAGAGCAACGCCTGACACCCGACGTCTGGCCTCTTTCAAACGCCTTTGCATGGCACATTCATGGCTCGCACTCATACACACATGTAAAAACACACGCATACACATCAAGAGCGGGCCTTGCTCACACACACACACACACACACACACACACACACTGAATATATTCTGGCTCACGTTCCTGTTTCTTGACTTTCATTAGTGGTATTATTCTTTTCAGCACTCGATCGGTTGTGAAAGGTCTTTTCTGGTTTTCCTCCCCTCCTGAGAGAGAGAGCGGGAGAGAGAGAGAGAGAGAGAATTACTGTTTCTCTCTGTCTTTAAATCTTTGCGATTCAGTGTTCACTGTTTTTGGTCCTCTTTAACTTCTGGTATTGTTAGAGCCCACCAGGTCCTACAGAACTAAGTACAAAGAGAAGAAGAAGAAGAAGAAGAAGAAGTGAGAGAGAGTGAGCATAGTGAGTAATGTACCTGACAGCTGAGGATCATTAATCACTGTCAGACTTGAAAGGAGAGGAGGGAGGACAAGGTGGAGGAGGCGGGGGTGGCGTTTGACGTGGCAGCACACACACACACACACACACACACACACACACACACACACACGTGCCCTCTCACACACATTCATACATTCTGCTTCACACATTCTTTCACAGACCTCCTGTGTCTCTGTCCCCCAGTTCAGTTCAATTGTTCCACATGAGAGAAGAACAGTTTTGCCAAAACATCAAAATAGGGTTGAATAAAAATCATAAAAGAAAAAGTAAAGGAATAAACACATGCACACTATTGCTCATGCACATGCCAGAGGCCCCTCATGTCTGTGAGCCGCTGACACTAATAAGGGCTGCTGAAGGTTTGACTCCACGCGACTGCCACTGCACAGCAGGGACGGCCATTCACAGCCTGTCAACCCGCCCCGCTGCAAGAGGCATCGACAAAGAACCACAGAATGTGGGACTCTCACAAAGGAGATGACGGCGACACAGTGACTTCAAATCTCAGGCATGCAGGCACGCACAAAAAGACAGACACACACATACACATCCTTGTCATCATCTCTCCTCCCATCCTCCTCCCTCCTTGCAGCGGGACAGCAGCTGGCCTGTCCGATTGTCAGTCACACTGATGAGACTGCTCAGCTATGTCCAAATTCTGTGTCCTCCCTACTTCCCGAGCCCCCTCCCTCCCAGACTCTCACTTTTCAGTTCGAGTCAACTCAGAGAACTGTGTTCTTGTGATAGCAAAGCACTTTTAGACAGCAAATATAGAAAACAACAAAGAAAACAAAAAATTCCCATCCTTATATACTAATAGGTGAATCCACCACCAATCAAACTCCATTACCTCTGTCTCCTATAAACTTGCACAGGGTTCCCTTTGAAATCAGTTCAATAGTTCTGATCGTGAGAAAATCTACATATGTGGCTGGGTGGTCAGTGATCAATACACACCTTCCACTGAGTGGGCACTGACCTAAACAATTACTGTGACAACCTTGTCTCCTAGAAATGATGTTTTTATATAACTAATTTGCAGCAGCAAATACATTTTGAAAGAAACCGATTTTTACATTTTCTATCACCATAATGAGGAAATGTTGATAGTTAACGTTGCTTCTGAATATAATCCAGCACAACATAATTGGGAAAACTATTTAGTACTATATAAATGTAATTTCCAGAAGACAGAATTGATCATGAACTTGTGCTAATATACTTTACATGCTCTTATACACAGTGTTAGAGAGTTATCAGCAAAGGAAAGGTATAGGTATTAAATATTAGCTGTTAGTGTTGCATTCTCTTGAACTGTTAAAGGAATTCTTTGATTTATTCGCTTTCTTGCCGAGAGTTAGACAAGAAGGTTGATACCACTCTCATGTCAGTACAGTAAGCTACAGCCCACAGCCTGTTAGCTTAGCTTAGCATAAAGACTGAACGAAGGTAACAAACTTGCCTACCAGCACCTCTAAAGCTCAATAATTAACACATTTGTTGACTCCGTCCAAAAATTGAAGTGTAAAAATGACACGTAGTACTTAAGTACTCATACTGTACTTCTATTCTGGTACCATTTAGAAGCAGATATTGTACTTTTTACTCTACTAAATTTATTTGAGAGCTACAGCTACTCATTACTTTACAAATAAACAATTTTACACACAAACTGTATCTCCAGCTTCTAAAACACGATACATATTTAACTCACCAACAGTATGTAAAATAGTCAATATTAGCTCCACCTTGACCAGCTGCAACATTACAATATGTATAGGTAATAATAATACAGTATTACAGTATATTATGATATTACTGACAGGTGCCATTCTGCCACTAAAACAAGTACTTTTGATTCTTTACGCACACCTAGCTGACAATAATAGATCTCTACTTTTACCTGAGTAACATTTAGAGGCTACACCTGAGCACTTCTTCCACCAGTGCAGTGCTTCTTCCCAAAATGTAAATATTTAAAACTAAAATACCTCCGGGGCACAGAGCCCCTACAACAATGTGTCACATCTTTTTTCTGTGAATGCTGAAGTTCTCAAACATACAGTGGAGGTTAAACCTGCACAACATCTTTATATTAGTTGTTAAGCTACTGTACATGTTTTATAGATTGCACACCTTATAATAAGCAATAGACAACTGATGTAATTTACATATAGAACATTTTCATGAGAAGTGGTGTTTTTCTAAGAATTTAGTATTGTCAGTGTTATTGCTTTGTATCAGTGGTTGTTGGCCTTGTGATGTAGTTTATCCACATTTCATTTGCTGCTTTTCTTTTCACTAAAATCATCTAGAGAAGAAGTCCAACACTCTCTCTGGTGGACATGATGGTTTTAAGCCAAAGACCACAGCTGGGCCTTCCAGACACTTCCTACAAGTCCACAGCTGGCAGTGTTAAAACCTAATTGTAATCCATTATTGTACTTTTTTTTTTTTTTTTTACACATGCAGCTAACTCAACTGAAGAACAGTCACCACTGATCGCTTCCACTTATTGTTTGGTCATTTTTACACCAAAATGAAGTGAATAGCGGTTACATGGGCAAGCAGTTTAATTTCCATATTTGAGTCCTCATCATCAGTCATCATCAATCCTTATTTAAAGATAAGATGATGATGTCTATTACCTCACAGTTTAAATGCCTTTTACTGCAGTAATAGCTGTGAGGGCGCTCTTTACTGTGATTTTGGGGTATGAGGGTGTTGTTGATAGACGTTGTCGGCATCTCTAAAGTACCCATAATGGAACTAAAGAATGCCCTTCTGGGTATCGTGGAGATTACAGTGCTTACCATATTATATTGTGTTGCCTGAAACGCTTGCTCCAAAGTTGTGTACATACAGAAGAAGGCAGCACAGAGGACAGAAAGTCTCTGCCTCCCAAAATTAGCACCCAAAACCAAGTAGTGTGCTAAATGGACAATAACAGGGTGGCCTGGTGATTACAGATTACAGTCTTTCAACCACTTAACCCAAAGTGTCCCTCAGCAAGACACAGAGTCATGACCAGCATCAAGGCTGCAGATTTGTAGCCTCTGACCTCTGACCTCTCTGTGGAGGGGGACATAAATAGATCATTTTCCTTCAGGCGTCTATTATGCAAGGGGAATATTGTGCACATCCAGATGCATTCAGTGTAAATACACATGTTCAGTGCAGTAATAGCATAATAGAAGTAAATTGCTCAGGACTACATGTCCTACATATAATATTGTACTTAAGCATCCAAATAAAATAATATACTCATTGTGCCTTTCAGAATGTGAAACTACCTTTGTATTAACCCGTATAACATGTTGTAATTCAGTGGTTTCTAACCTTTTTAGCGCGTGACTCCTTAAAATGAAGCGGCATTTGTGTCTGCTTTGACCCTTCATCACAGATGATGGCCTCAGTGTGGACATGCGTTGTAGCAGTTCAACCATGGAGTGATTTTTCCTTCTCAGATTGTTTCATTTGAAGACAAAAGCAACATTGAGATAAAAGTCAGAAAAAAATAAATGTCATTTTGTATAGCCCATTTTTTTTCTTTTGTATCTTTTTAATAATCTTGGGACCCCTCAGATTTGTCAGGACCTGCCCTAAAGGGGTCCCAACGCCCAGCCCTATAGGCTGCTACTGCATCAACGTATCATTGTACAATATGTTGTGCACAGTAGTTCATGTTACATCATTGACCTCACTGCACTGACCTTGTGCTTCTCAAAAGCACACTGAGCGGAGTAGACCGTAGTATAACTGACATTTTGGAATGCATCACTGCTTTGCACATTATTTGTACAATTTTATATGTGACATTGCCAGGCTGTTGGTCTTTTGGTCCATCACTTTGGTCCAAACTGAAATATCTCAACAACTATTGGATGGATGGACATTCATGGTCCCCAGACTTTGGTGATGCACTGACTTTTCCTCTACCTCTTTTCCTCTTACCGTGTATTCAGACAGAAAGCGAAGAAAATTTTAGGCTTTATGAGCCTACTTCATAAATGTACAGAGACGAGAGGAAAAAGGAGAGAGGCTGGAGGGAAATGACAGAAAGAACTGGAGTTCCTGGTGCGTTCTGAGATCAGTCAGAGGCCGAGTTGAACACGCACACAGACCCACTCCCACAGACACGCTTGGTGCATCTGTTTCTAGCTAGCTTACAGCTAACGTTGGGTTTGTTTGGGCAAAAAAAGCACAGACTCCAGCTGTCCACTTTGTGTGAATGACGCAAGTGAAAATTCACTTTGCTTTCTGTCTGAACAAACCTTTAGTTTTGTTTGTTTTTAAATTACACAGGGGTAATTTATCATTTATACTTTTTCCTGCACGACAGCATATTGTAAATGTTTAAGAAGGAACAAATTTGGAAACTTCTGAAACAGGCTCGATTGCAAATGTAAGTGGATATAGCACTGTCATTTTTCAACGTTTCATAGTTCAGTAATCTAAAGCATTGCAGCCCATGCTGTCAGCATTCTCCTCATACTCTATGTAAATGATTTGCCACTTTACAAAGAGAAAGAATAGCTTGTGGTGGTGTTTCCTTGCATCCTGTCTGCCTTATGGCTGAGTCACTGTATGCAGACGGAGTGTGCTCAGTATGTTCTGGGATGGATGTGAAATGGACTGCAGTTGAGGTCTATAAGAGGAGCAGTATAAAAGAGAAATAACAGAGAGAGATCCAGGCCAGAGGACGCACACTCCCCTACTGGGTGGCAGCGCTGATTCAACAGCAGACAGACCCAGAGAAGGATCATCTGTCTCCATTATGGTCTCCCTACAAATCATCTACATTTCCCCTCTTCTCCTCTCCTGCCCACAAGCTCATAAAGCTAGCTTTTCCATGCTGCTTTTGGCCAAAGGAGCGAGAGAGACATCAAGTGAGGTGTATTGTGGGTGGTCGAAGGGTGTACGAACCAATGCATACAGACCCACACACGTACCGCATATATTATTCAACGACGGGGTCGACCACAAAACTGCTATTCTTACCAGAATGATACATGTGCAGCTTTTGTGCGCAGCTGAATAAATGCTGCTGAGGGATAACATGAATCTGGGATGTCTGCACTTCCCATGAGGCCTCTCTTCTGGTTCTGGGGTCAGTGGGGAGTGTTTGTGCTTGTCTGCACATTTCAGTCTGTTTCTGTCACGGAGTGATGGAATTACTTTGTTACAGTGAAATAGTGGTTTGGTTTCGTATGTGGTAAACTTGAATTATGAGATAGTAAGAGTTGCCTTCTTTCTTCTGATGTCACCTGACGCCACACCTTTACACAAGATCTTCCCCACTGCCGGACTCCTCTCCAACAAGGCTGCTCTCTCTCATTTCTTCCCAGCACTTTACCATTCAAGGCACGCAGGGATGTTTGTTCTTCAGCATTCACATTAACCGCTGCACTAATTCTGATGCAAAGAAATTTATCTACCTGCTGGACGCTCTCACACCATGTCCCCAGGCCTCACTGTGGGTGGGATCACACCTTACTGCTGGTTATCACTTTGAAGGCCTTCACATTTCTGCAACTTCTGTTCTTGATTTTGTATTTTGTGATTGTTTTCGGTGTATTTTCACTGAAACTCAATGTGATTCAGCAGGTCTGTCAGAACTGCTACTATAAGTTAATATTGCCCACGGTTTCAATGAGCGATTATCTTGTGGAAAACTTTTACTGCAGTTTAAAATAGACTTAATATAATTGCTCCAGTGAAAACAAAAACACTGGCTAGGAAATGAAAAGCTCCTTGGTTGAATGCGAATTCCATAAAAAGTAACTGCCAAAAGACTGAGCTTCGAATTCACCAAGACATTTTTTGGACACACTGAGCTGCAGGAAGAGACTCACACTTCCAAGACACATTTTTCTAAGATCACAGCAGATGAAAAAAAATCACAGATTCTTTTTGCCATAAAAGATTATCTGTCAAAAGCAAAATCCTTCCCCATTCTTAGTGAGTGTTTCAATACAAAATTATACAAAACAGTAGCAAATGGAGAAGGAGCTTGAGCTTTTCTTTTCTCCTCATAAATGTAGTTTGACCTCTATGGTGACTTGATAATGTTGTTTTCTGCTAGATCACACGTCTAAAATGTCTCTTGTACATACTGTAGTATAGAGACACACATGTTAGTTAGAGCCTTCTGTAAGCTTTCGACAACAATGATAGAAAATCTTTGCCTAATTTGATTTCTTTGGTATTGTTAAAGGAATAGTTCAACTTTGTTTTGAGAATCAGAGTATTTCTCTCTGTTGGGTAGGTGCAGTAATCAAAATGCTATATTGACTGAAAACATAATAATAATAATAATACATATAAAATACCGCTACCAATACAGTTTCAACTGTTACTACTAATTATAAAATCATGGTCGGTAACAAGTTAATTTGAGTGAATATAACTATTTATTATATACTATTAATTTTTTTATTTAATTATCGTAATATATTGAGGTGACAAACTGAACGTGTCCTATCAGCTAATTCAAAGGGTTGACTTTTTGTGAATTCTTGAGTAGCAGAGGATGCGCCAATCAATTAATAAGTAAACTAATGTGCAAAACAAAAGGAATTCAGTTATACAAACAATGTATCAAATGGTAATAGTTAGTGCAACTCAAGTATAGTAGCTGTAACCCAGTAAAAAGTCACAATAGAGAACCTAACTCCACAGTGACAGAACAGGGAGCGTGTGTCTGTGTAAGTGGGAAACCAAAAGATGAGATGGAGGGCAAACTGTGAAGGTCCAGGTCTCTTCGTGCTGGGCTGAATGACAAATTTGGGATTCAATCTAATAACCACAATTAGTAGAAAGACACAAAGTAAGCAGTTGTTACTGGGGAAATGAGACATGTGTGCACTATTTTTAGCCATGCTCGCAGCGAGGCTGTAGGGATGGCTCGGGTCCACCACTTTGTGGTCCAGACTGAAATATCTCAACGACTACTGGATGGATGACCATTAAATATGGTACAGATACTTTGGTACATATACTTGTTCAGTGCCAATTAGCATATGTTAGCATGCTAATGCGCAAAACTAAGATGGTAAACATCATACCTGCTTAAACATCAGCATTTTAACATTGTCACTGTCAGCATGTGTATGTTAGTATTTAACTCAAAGTAATGCTGTGCCTAAGCAAAGTCTCACAGAGGGGCTAGCGTGACTATAGACTCTTAGACTTGTTGTAATTTCTATGTATCCAACATGCAAACACATCTAGGGCTTGTGTCTGTCCAGATAACCCAGTCTTACTCTGGGATCTAGAGTTATTGTCCATGTGTAGTGGGAATCATGCAAAAGGTGCCTGGTTGCAGTGATACAGGCGTTACAGACCTGGATCTGGGTTCTGGAGATCATGAACTTTGTGCAGAAACATGATCACATGGACACTTCACTGTACACTGCTGGCAGTGATGATCAAACTAATTGTATTTTAAAATGACTGACCTTTCCACACCGCAAGCATGTGAGTATCTAAACAGGAATATCATTGCTCATGATGACGGCTGCCTGGTATAAAGCAATCCAACTTAGGCCTCAAAACACATACAAACACACAGTGTAGACACACACACACACACACACACTGAAACAGGCGTTTCTGTATGGTTGTTGCTGTGAGCAATTACAGCGCCTTATCTAACAGTGAGGATAATGAGGTTACACAGAGAGCAAATTCTATCATGTCGGCATAATGAGATTTGGGCCCGTGTCTCACGTCCTGGGGTCGAGGACAGGGATGGGGACAGGGACACACACTGATACACACATACACACACACACACACACACACACACACACACACACACACACACACACACACACACACATACACACACACACACACACAGTTTTCTTATCTGCCCCACCTCGCATCTCTGCCTGACATTCAAGGGAAATTGCATTCGAGCTCAGCTGTGTGATGCAGTGTGTGAATGACTGAGGATCTCCCCCTCTCCCTCTCTCCTTCCATCCCTCTGTTCACCCCATACCCCTCTCCCCCCTTCATGTTCTCCAACAACCCCTCTACCACTTCTGACAGGCTGTTTGATTTATGACTCCAATTCCCCAGCGCAGACACATAGACGCAAGCCACACTCCCAACTATATGTATGTATTTTAGTTTCCCCCACAGCTCTCCCCTCTCCTTGGCTACACTTCTCTCTCCCTCTCCCTATCTTTAGCTCTGTCTCTATCTGTTTCTCTGTTTCTTTCTGTTCTCCTTCTAACACACACACACAAACACACACACACTCACACATCCTGGGTGTGTGGTGATTGATTATCCTAGCAGGACTGTCTGGTGTATCTTTGATCCTTTTGAAATGTAATCTCTGCGAGCAGTAGAGGGAGTGTCTCGTCATACGTGTGCATGCACACGTGCACACCTACACACACTTACTATATATACACACACACACACACATTCAGGAGGTGGAGGACAAGTGAGCAAGTTTTGGAAAGGCAATGCAAGCAGGGCGGGGGCTTTTTGGCTCCATATTTCAAGTTGTATACACAAACAACTTCATCAAAAGTTAGAGGGTAAAATGGGAACAGAACAACTTGCAAAGCACTAAGCTTTGTGTAAAATTACAAGGGAAGCTGAACTCTGAGTCAAAACTCTCAGATTGCTAACTGACATCATAATGGCAGCCTGTCCTCAGAGATCCCAGGATCTGGACTGAATCTGGAACTCTTTCCTCCTTCGACTCCGGTACAAACAACCCAAACTGTCCCACTGGGGCTGCTCAGTGGTCAGCAACACAGGACTGTGTTTGAGTAGTGTGATTCAAGCCCAACGTTTTTTGGTTATTTTGCAGTACCATAGCTCTATGATAGCTAATTCTCCACAGAGGGCTATTGTGAATTTGGGCCTATCAAAAGTTTACTTGGGTATTTAGATGGGTAAACTTTGTAAAATAATAATCATGGGAAAATTCTATCATGTTGGTCTGTTGCCCGAAATAATAGAAAAATGTTTTAAATAATCAGTTGATCCAGGTTAATTAACACAAAGCTACTGAAAAATGTTCCAGATTTAGCTACAGCTGGTATAATTTTTACATTAAGAGACAACATTTTACTTTGGACAAAATCAAAGCAGCAGTCAGCAGTAACACCAGCAGTTTGGGTCAAACTTCAAAAACACTGGATCCTACAACTTCTTTTGTTAGAAGCAAACAACCACATCTTTCAAACGGTGTGCCCCAAGATTGTGGAGCAGGCTCTCTTGAAATTGTAGTCCAACAAGTGATGTAATTTGGGTTATTTTCTCAGACTTGACAAAGCTACTGCAGAGTCACAGACAACATTATGTGACTCTTTTCACAGTTGTGTTGGCCAGTAACGTAATGTAAGGGATTACAATTGAAAATCAGTAATTACATTACAGTTACTAATCCCAGGAATGCTTCATTTCTGCGACAAGGTGTCAGCTTGTTGGCTGTCTTAAAGGGAAAGGGTATTTTTAAACCTGGGCCCTATTTTTTTTTTTACAAATGTTGGGGTCTAAATGACTAATACCAAAAGTTTTGGAATTGGTCCAGTAGATCGCCTCCACCAGCATTCGCAAACGAGCTGCAGTGGCTGCAACATAATCCTTTGGGGCAATTGCACCCATGAAAAGTGCGTCCACTAAAAGTGCTTGTCTTGTAATGTTGTCTGACAACATTATGGAAAGGATCCTACAGAGACAGACCGTTTGTTAAAGAGTAAAGATTTAGAGATCTTCAAAGGCACCTTTGACACTGGTCAGAGTAAAAAAGTAATGTAAATTATAATATAACTAATTACTTTTGCCATTGAGTAATTAGGTAAGTAATGTTATTACTTGATATTGTATTGTTATTACAGTGAGTATAAAAGTGATTACATTTTTCCGGTAAATTGCTCAACACAGACAGTACTTCTCATTGTCTGAGCTTTTCCTGCTTGAGGGCACGTGAACTGTGTTTCTGCTTCTATTAGTTAACACAAAGGTTCTAAGTGCCTCCTCCCTGTTACAGTGTGTCTTAATGGTCTGTCTAAATGATGATGTTCAGAACATCCTGTGCACTTGTGCAGTGTTATTTGTAAGCTGGATATGACAATGCATGGAAACAGCGCATCCTGATTGTGAAGGTAACCGGGATATGAGCTAAGATTTGTACATTTAAATGCACGTGAACACAAAAGGAGGACAGTGGAATTGCAAGAAGACGACAAAGCATCCTTCCTACAATCTGTGTCTCCACTCTGTCATTTATTTTCTATAAACTGACCTGCAGACACAATCAGACGTGGTCTTGGATCATTATCTCCCTCCTCAACCTAAGATTTGTCTCTGCTTTGTAATAAATGATAAATGAAATGATAGAGTACCGAGTGTGTGTGTGTGTGTGTGTGTGTGTGTGTGTGTGCTGAAACATGTATCGATGGCTGATCTATGTTGAGTCCACCAGGCCATTGATCATAGGCAGGCATTCATCCATAATGGGCCCTATATCTGTCTGTCCCTCAGCAGGGGACTGGGACCACAAAGAGACATACATGGATCAGACACAAAAGGGACCATTACACACAACCCTATCAATACTCACTCCTGAGAAACTACTTTTCTTCCGCTCTCAAGGGAAAGATTTGCTGGCTGCCCAATTAGTAATAGCTAGAGTCATTGATAGAGTCTGGCAAGGTTAGTACAATCAGAATCAGCAACAGAATTAGTTTTATTTTGTCTTTCTTTATTATGCGTGTATTTTTTTATTGTCACACACTCCGTCTCTCTCTGTTTGTAACTAATGTATGTGGACTAGACTTCTAATATTGGCAAAGATATGGTCACATATCAAAATGAGATGTCTGCAGTTCTTCTCTAACAAAATGAATGATAGCACATGAAATAAAATATTTAGGTTCAGGTGGTCTCAGAGTTTGCGGAGAAAGAGTCGTTTTTTCTACCTGAATATGACAGATTCCTGCTTGATTCAAGTAAAGGATGCCATCCGCAATATTTAAAGCTGCACTAATCAATATTTTTACAACGGATCAAATGACTATATTTAATGTGAAAGGAGTTGTTTATAGTGATAAACCCACAGAGAATTATCAACCAACTCCACAGTTCCCCTCAGCTCTATGGAGTGTGTTAGCATCTTTCAGCTCTTTGTTTTGGTTTTACAGCACGCAGCTTTACTGTTTTGAACATAGCGGAGCATTTAGCAGTTAAAGAGCCAGAACTGTTTTCTCAGGAGTTGGCGAAGATCAAAACAGAGCTAAAAGGAGAGTGAATATTGCAACATGCAACATTTGTCAGGTCACCAGAGCCCCCATCCAAATGAATGCTAATGTCGCTTCAGGTCTGCTGGGTTCGGTTCGGTAGAGTTACTCCCTTCTTTGAAGAGAGGGTGGTTTTTTTTAACAGTTTTTGTGATCTCCTTTTCTTTTGATGCGTTTTTCCCGGCTCCTGGTGAGCTGGTTTTCTGTTGTCGTAGTCTATTGTTGTTTGATTTAGTTTAATAAATCTATTGGCTGTGCCCATGTTTTTGTTTCCCTGATTCTTTTTCCCTGGGTTTATTTTTATTGTTACTCCCCTCATCCCCTGGTAACATTTGGGGACGTAACAGTCCCCTGCCCATCTCTATGAAGGTCTTTATCAGCGTACAGCCTAAAATCTATGGCAGCGGATTACACACAAAGTGTATGCACTGACTGCACACATGTTCATGTGAAGACACATGTTCGCATATGCAGACACCCAATATAGTATAAACAGAATTGCATGTGCCTCCGCTGTCCCTGTCTATTCTGGTGTATATCTGGCTCTTTAGAAGCCACTGGGAGCCACATAAACACTGATCTTTGAATGGCAATGTGGTTCTCAAGACACAGGGATGTTGTGGTCCCTGGTATTTTAAAAGCAGTAGATGCAATCATTAAACTCATATTCTTACTTTTGAGTTGCAGTAATGCTAGTGGCCTTCTATAGTGCATGCTAAACAGCTAGCATGAAGCACCAGAGAAAGTGATTTATGAGGAACACATTGATGATTTCAGTGTTTATATCAAATTCCTGGGAGTATTCCCATAACATTCCCAACACTAGACACCCAGTTGCATCTTCTTTTTAGTTTATGTGTCAGTTTCTGTGATCTGCAGAGACAGACAGATTGAGACAGTGATAATACGGAGAGAAGCCGACTGTCACACAGATGATGATCTATACGCCACCACAGATATGTGAGACTGTGCATAATCACACAGTCTCACATTCAGCTGGTTTACCACAGCAACTTTCCCACACTTTCCCATGGTACACTCTGTTTGCAGCGAGGAAGTCAAGTCTGAGGGCCTCAAGATATGTGTGTGTGTGTGTGTGTGTGTGTGTGAGTGCTTGTACAGTATGTGACCACTTTCAAGATTGTCACACAGTTAATCAACCTTGCCAAGTTATTTCTACCAAGTTTAATTGACAGACAACAATGCTGCTTTACCGTAAGAGAAACCAGGAAGATAAATATTTCAAATTACTCTTGACAGGAAAGTAAAATGAAAGGGATGGCGGTGAAATGGAACATCAGTAAAGTGTGTCCACTGTGTGTCAGACAATTACAGTAACTGGTCTATTTTTACACTGCTAGGTTGCTTTTTTTTAATGGCTCATATAAAAGACGAGGAGCATGACTAATATTCTCATATGATCACTTTGAACAGCAGGCATCACGGTGGTTTAGTAGGAGTGTGTCGGTGGTGCTGTGGATTCAAATCCAGCACAAAACTTAGTTTCATCTCATCTACTCATTTTGGACAGGGTGGGGTGATGTATGTGGCGCCGCCACAGTCTCCAGACTACTCTGGGGATTTGAAGCTGCAACCAACTTCTTTAAAGGTAATATATCAGTACTGGTGGATATATTAAGAAACTGCAGTACAGAAATGCCAGAGATTTGAAGTTGGAGGTAATTTGGAAACAGTATCGCCATTACTTGTCCAGCAGAGAGCACTGACAAGTTTATTCTTCTAGTTTTAAATGTCCCGCTCAGTACAAATCATGGTCACAATTCTTTAGAAAAACAAGTTAAAGAGAAAAAGAAACAGATACTGAAAAATGTTTGTCTCTGTTTTTGTCACTAGTAACGTGTTACAGTAATAATATTACTTTCCCCAGTAATGAGTAGTGTAACAAATTAACTAATAAAATGTCAGTAATAATTTTACAATTACTCCCCCCCAAAAAAATAACTCGTTACAACCTTACTTTTGTTGTCCACAGATTCGTTTTTGTAATCATTGCGCGGGCACGTCACCAAGCAGCAAGCTAGCTTGGAAGATGGAAACCCTTCCATTCAGCGGCTGGAAATGTTCCCATTACTTTGATTTTGTCGGGAGGAAAGATGACAGGAACATCACTGTCAAATGTAAATTGTGTGCAGGTAGTGGTGCTAAGACTCTTTCCACTGTGAAAAACACAACCTCAAACCTCCTGAAACACCTACTAGGACAGCAACAACAACGTGAAGCTCGTGGAAATACACCTGACCAAACATGAGCCCTCTGCGGCAGCGGAGGATGGTGGTGGCCCTACAATGGCTGAACAACCAAAACTGGATTTTAATCGTGGACAGCAGGCTACCAGCGACAAAGAGCTAATGAAGCTTGTGGCTGGATATGAGGTGGATGAAATGTTGCCTATCTCCAATATTGACCGAGACCCAGGTAAAAATTCATCAGTTTGAGCCAGGTGTGCTTTTCATCTAGCCTGTAACTTTTATGGATTCATAGGCTGCAGAAAAAAAACTGCATGTAGGTATAATGCAAGGTACATTTTAAACAGCTGAGGTACATAACTGTACTTTTGAAAGTACAAATGGCAGAGGAGCACATGTTGACTTGTAAGAGTGACATAATGAAAGTATTGTATAAGATACTCTCCTCTCCTCTCTCCACCTCCTCAACCCCCAGTCATCCATCTCCAGACTGGGCCAGTCAGTGGCAGCTCCATTGATAGGGTAATCCAGGCCTGATTAATGACCCAATAATCAGAGGGATCCTCAGATCAATCATGGGTGTGATCAATAAGCCCCGGCCAAGGCGATCATTAGCCTGCTAGAGTGCATCCTCTATTAGACCCACGGATCAAAACAAAGGATGTGAAAGAAAGAGAGGAGATACAGGGAGTGAAGGATGAAGGAGGCAGGACAGTTTCTGTAAGATGATAAGGAAACAGAGCAGTTTCTCTGAGCTGGGATAGAGAGACCACAGAGGAGAAGAAACTGTGAATTATCTAATTAATAGTCATACATGTATAGGTTAGGAGACATGGGACTGTGTAGTGCAGAATAAACATATACTGACATTGCAGCAGGAACGAGAAGTGAAAATCTGTGTCTCACTGCAGCTGTGCACAGAATAATGTGTCTGAGTGTGTATCCGCGCTGTGTATGAAGACATGCCTGTGTGTTTGTGCGTATATAGTATGTGGGTGTGTGTCTCTGTGTGCATAAAAAAATGTGCATGTATCCATACTGCATGTGTGTTTGTGGGCACTTGTGTGTGAGTGCTGGTCTGTGTCTGTGTGTGTCAGCAGGGTATGATGGTCTCTGATTTATGGGCGGTGTCCCTCAGTGCCAGCTCTCTGTCTGCTCTAGCATGGAGAATGAATGGACCTCTGTCAGCCCAGCCAGAACTCTCCCACCTTCCTCCCCCACAACTCCCCTTCAATCCTCAGCCCTTCCCCTTTTCTTTTCCCCTCCCTCTCGTCCTCCTCCCTTCTCTACCAATACCATTTCGTAATTAGCCACAAACAAACTTAGAGCAACTGTTTACTCGTTGCTATAAATGTTCTCTCTGACAGCTGGCAACATAACTGATATGGGTAAATAACCCCACACTAAGCAGGGGCTAAGTGATTCATGTCCATTAGAATAAGCCTGTCTGTTGTCAGTGGCTCAGTCTGGGATGTCCCCTGTCCAGGACCTGGATGACAAGAAAAATATTCAGCTGTGGGAAACCATCAGGGCAGAGATTCAGCCTTTTAAAGGAGAATTCAAATGTACTTGAATTAGGTTCTTCATTCACCATTTCTATCAGTTATAACATTGTACTCACCCCATTAATTGCTGAGATCTGGGAACGTGGCAAACTGCATTTTACAAACTGTAAAATGATTACCCAAACTCACAGAACGACTTCCTACCATGACATATTGCACATTTGGGGTGCGCTCACTTTCAGTTTGACCTCCAAATTAAGTGGTTTAGATGATTTCGGCTTGTTTACAACCTGTCAGATCACCTGACCGCTCATGTTTCTTGCCCCGCTGAACTTTGTTGTAGCGATGTTAACATGTTCCCAGACCTCAGCAATTTCTTTGGGGAGTACAAATAATCATAATTTATAGCAATAATAATTGGAAAAAATATGAAAATAAGCCTCAAGTTGTAACAAACCAGAATTTTCCTTTAAGCAGCCAAAGTATTGTTGTTAACAAAACTACTAAATTACTTACAGGACAAGTGGAACAAAGACTGTTGTTATTTGGTCAATGTTGTAGCCAGCTCAGTGTTGGCTTAGTGAGTGTGGGTCATGAATGCTCTCAGATGTGCCTTGTAATTACAGTTTCCAGGCACGTTTATGTCAATTTTCCATTCTCTCCATAAAAAGGAGGGAAATTGTAAGATAAAACTTGGTAATATAACATTGATACACACACGTATGGAAAACAAATCCTCACACCTAAATTACAAAACTGTCAGGATCTGGACTTTTAGTGTTTTGATGTGGACTCTTTGTCGTTGAAGTTTGGTTTGTCTTGGTTTCTGTGTGTTTCTGTTCTAGTGTTTTCCCCTAGTGTTGATTGTCTGAGTGTCCTCACCTGTTCCCATTTACTCACCTGCTTCTGGTCCCCTCGTTAGTCTGATCCTTATTTATACTGGTCCCTGTGTTTTGCTCCCTGTTGGTTCATTGTCCTTTGTGCATGTCATGTGTTCAGTGTTGCGTGTCTGGTGTCAGATGTGTTTTGTGTATCGTGAGCATTTAAGTTAAATAAACCTTTGAATCAACTCCTGCCTGGCTGCGTTGTCTGCGCTTGGGTCCTTTTCCTGCTGCCTCGTGACAAAAACAGGTCAAGTGTGGAAGTTATTTCTTCTTCTTCTTCTTGACCTTGGAAATAGTGCTTGGACAAAACAATCAACTTAAAGGATAGGTTCACAGTTCTTCAAGTCTGTCTTAAAACAATAGTCAGGTGCCCATTTGTACATGAAACCTTTTTTTCTGGTTGCTGTAATCACTCCTCCTGTTCATACTGGCCATTAAGAGATCCCTTCCTAACATGCTTTGTGTTACTGTTCCCCTTTGTGAAGCTATCCTTTAAGGTCCACTTACTAGCTTTTTCTGAAGCTTTCACCCACATCTCACAGTTTTCATCAGAAAAGGTTTTTTGTCATTGCCTTTCATAATGACCCATATGACAGTTACAAAAGCAATTCATAAGAGCGACTTCCTTTCTTAAAATAATGTTCTGGCATTTTGAAGTCTCAAGTCTGGAAACGGGTATGTTGAGATGTTATGTTAAAACCTTAGAATGCCTGCATATGAGCATTTTAAGTCTAGGCAACTAACATGACTTAGTTAGAGCAGGGACGATCACTAACCAATAGTGAGTTTGTGCATTTGAACAAATAACCAATATTGTTTTTTAGATGAGGACAGTCTTGGTATGGTCAGTGTCATACTATCAGAGTATGTCTTATATGTGTGAGGGTTTCATCTTTTGCAGTGTATGGAAAATTGCAGAAGAAGCAACCCACTGAGATACAGGTAAAGCTGATGCTATAATGCTTACAGACCAGCTGTTTGTTAGGAGTGTGTTAATGAGAGAGATAGTGTGTGTGTGTGTGTGTGTGAAATATAGTACATACATACACTGACACAGTGCATGCATACTCCTGTGTGTTTCTGCTTACGTCAACATATGTTTGTATAGTATCTGTATACATTCATATATTTTGCATGTCTGTGTGTATATGAGAATGTTATTCAGTCTGTGTCGGTACGTGTGTGTGTGTGTGTGTGTGTGCCACCGCTCTCTGATGTGGCAGCCTGCTGTGTGTACTCATTTATGTGTAATGAATGCTTATGAGGGTAAACAGATGGTGTGTTAACATGGTAAAATATGATCTGCTGCCAGACAATATGGTGGCATGCTGGTGTTTACAACACACACATAACGTCCCGGGACAGCAGAGCAGCTTTAGAGCAGCCTGGCTTTTCTTAACAGATTTGAGTAGAATGAAAATGCCTTCCACATAATTTCATCCAAGTTGTTCATTTTCTGTTCCAGGGTACACTGTGTTGTTAACAGTCAAATAGATTTATCTGAAATCGTGAATAAAAAAAAGGTGCATCTGTGATTAATTCCAAACAGAAACAAAGTTCAGAAGTTACAAATACAGATTTTAAAGATATATTTTTAGGACTTTTTTGAAGGAATAATCTGCTACAACATAATTGCTTTGAACTTGATGTAGGTAATGGTTCAGCAAACAGTATTAATAGCACGCTGGGTGTAGACTGCAGTTAACTTCTCAGTTTTTGTCAGCTTTTTGTAGTTCTGTTAATGTAAAGTGCATCATGTGCAGCAGAGAGAGACAAAACTCTCTCGCTGGTGTTTAAAACTAATGTGTCAGGAACTGTGTAGACAGAGCGGGGGGAACAATGATTTATTTATATAGGCCTATATCACAAAGTTAAGCCTGCAGCAACTGGTCTTTTTGACCACTTGAGGGCGTTGCAACAAGCTGTAAACACAACACTGACATACAGTAAGTGTAATACCTTATAAAATTGAAATGGCAAACCTGTTAGCAAACACTTGCTTATTTACACATCCAGTAGATACGGAGACACACAAGCATTTATTTGAAGTTGTGTTGTTGGTCACTTCACAAATATAAGTCATTCACTCTCCTTTTACTTCTGTTTTGGTCTCCATCAACTCCTAAGGGAAATATTTCATTGCTAAATGCTCCACTATGTTCACCAGCTAGCTGCTAACTTTGTTAGCGTTGGTTTATCAGAGCTTTCTTTGCTAAAAAAAACAACAAAAAACCCCCTGCTTGCAGTGAGAGCGAACCAAAACAGTAACGTTGTGGGCCGTGAAACCAAAACAATGAGCTGAAAGACACTAAAAAGTTCTGTAGAGCTGAGGGAAACTGTTGATGTGGGTGATAATTCTCTGTGAGTTTGTTACTATGAGCGACACCTTTCACATTACAAGTAGTCATTTGATCCAAATATAAAATATTGATTAGTGCAGCTTTAAGGAGTTCTTACTTTAAGCTTGTCTTTGTTGCTGCATTGTTCTTTATAAATCCCATCAGTCACAGAGTACACACTTTGTGGCCCTGGCTGAAAGCGCTGCATTAGAAAATTGGCAGTTGGATTTGATTTATGGTTTGCTTTTTATGCACTTTATTTTGGAAATTGTCTAAATGAACAATTCAATTCAATTCAACTGAGTTTTATTCATATAGCGCCATATCATAACAAAGTTATCTCAGGGCACTTTTTCATATAAAGCAGGTCTAGACCGACTCTTTATGTTTACAATTCCCACCATGAGCAGCACTAGGAGACAGTGGCAAGGAAAAACTCCCTTTTAACAGGCAGAAACCTCGAGCAGAACCAGAACCAGAACCAGGCTCTGGGTGGGCGGTCAACTGCCTCGAACACTTTCACAATAATGTTTCATAAAAAAAAAGTCCAAAACGTACTTTTTACTTTTATTAAAAGTTATTAATGTTTTGGTTTTTTCACAAGAGAGATATCTGTATTTGTGATTTTCTCTGTACTTTTGTCACTGATTTGAAATGGGCGGGGCTCAGTTAGAAAAAGGTGATGTCACATACTTGTGAGCACCAATCAGGATTTAGCTAGATCTGATGGCAGCCAATCAAATGTGATCAAACCATATCCACCCAGTCCTAAAGAAGCATGTTAGCTGCTTATTTACTCATTAATATTTAATGTTATACAGAAATACTTACAGTAGAATTTGAGATAACGTTTTCAGGGGCTTTTATGTACATTTTCATGACTGTCAGGTTACATAAATTTCCTTCTGCTTGTTTTGAGTATGTTGGTGCTGTTTCCATGCATGTCACCTTAACTTGGTTTACCCACATTTTCACATTGACATAAATCTTCTAACAAGCACATGCTGCTAAATTGGTTTGAGTGAGTGTAATTCTTATAACTTCATTGGATAAGGCTTGTAGTGTCACAGGTGATTACCAACTCTCACCTTATGAGACCATTAGCCTACAGCTTAATGTGGTAGAGAGCTACCACCCACACACACAAACACACACACACTCATTTCTGTGACCCCGTGGCCCAGCTGTCCATGACGAACGGTGATAGAGGTGTGACAGAAGAAGCTAGGTTAAAGAGTGATCAACAGAACACAGGAGGAGCCACATCTGTCACACACACACGCACACACACACACACACACACGCACACGCACACAAAGGTAATAACAGATGGTTCTGCCCACTCCTTTTGCCTCTCCTGTGCTCTGCTAGCTTAATGATATTCCCACCATTATTCTACTCTATGTGCAGCTTGTATTCAGTGTGATGTAGCTGTTGTGTTGTTGCTATACATTAACAAAGCTCAGTAAATGATTGTGGGCAAACGGGAGGGTTGTTTGTAACTCCCCACTCTGACATGTTTGGGATGGTTGTATACAGTGTGACTGAAAGTGGGTAGCGCTTTATTTTAAATGTCCACGTGACAAAAAGTCTCTATGGTGTTTTTTTTTTTGCATTTACAAAGCCTTGCAGCATTTCAGGCAGGATTTAGAGTTAGTGCAGACTTCTTCCTATACACACCACTGTTCAACACTAATTTCTGCCTAATTTCTGCTAATTTAATTTAGATCTAAGAGTCAAATGTCATGGTTCAGACTGTACTCAAACTGTTACTCAACCCAAAAACAAACGTGTATTATTGTTGCAATAAAAAGTTGAGAGTCCTAACTGAACTTTATTTATGGTAACATTACATCTAACCTTAATGAACAATTTTGGTTTATAACATCTTGGGTCTTATTTTTGTAGTTTTGACCATCATTTCTGTCAATTATTATAACACTGAACCCACCACAGTCAATGTCAATACAACAACGTATAAAGTTGAAACCTGAGCAGTCAGATGATCAGCCATCGGTTTAGTCAGACTACCTAAACCACAAAATGAGCACATCTGAAATGTTACTCTTTAACAAACAGTCTGTCTCTGTAGGATCCTTTCCATAATGTTGTCAGACACTTAGAATAACAGTCTGAGCCTGTCAGTGGCAGAAACAAGCACTTTTAGTGGACGCACTTTTCATGGGCACAATTGCCCCAAAGGATTATGTTGCAGCCGTTGCCGGCGGAGGCGATCTACTGGACCAATTCCAAAACTTTTGGTAACTATTAGTCATTTAGACCCCAAAATCAGTAAAAAAAAATAGGGCCCAGGTTTAAAAATACCGCAGGAACTTTACTGCATCACTTGAAACTAACATCTTTATAGTGGCACAATTTAGTTACTTGATAAGAATTTGACTACTGTTCAAGTAATCTGTGATCAGAATATGTTCATACAGTAGGATACTGACTAAGGTACTGTTAAAGTAAACACAACTTACACAAAAACATCTGTAACCAATTAGTTGTCTGTATATTTTTAATGACTCTACTGTAATTTTTTACTCCAAAACCCCAGGCTGCAAAAAGCCCCACCCACACATTCTGATTGGATTGCGAAAGTAATGCACCCTCACCTTGTGTAACCCCAGTTCAGCAACATATAACTCATGAGAGGCCAGTGGGGCCAAAGACAAGCCTGTAAGACGATGATTGGGTATAAAACTGTTTGTCTTTGAGAGTCAAGATTCCTTTATGTTACTTTGGTGCCAGAGAGGCAACAGGGGACGGGTGTTTACAGTGATTTAAAACAGAAAAACAGCATGGCTACACAGGCTTGGCTGGGCTGAACAGGCCTCTATTGACGGATGCCAACCCAAAACTACAAGGCCTGGATTCTGTCAGCAAACACACTGACAGTAAGAGCTGACAGGGACACACACATCCCCACACACACACACACACGCACACTCTGCCACCATGCAATCTGGACCTATCTCACCCCATGTAGCATTTTACTGTGCAATCATCAAAGCACCATTAAATCAGAAGTGACTGCCAATAAAGGGAGGAAATTGCGGCAGGGATTACGATGTTTGCATGATAAGGGGTGTGTGTGTGTGTGTGTGGGGAGGG
>LKNJ01002509.1:0-80587 GCA_002120245.1 Maccullochella peelii
TGACAGAGATCTGATGTTTAAGAGTCCACATTTAATTCTCTTAATGACATGTAGGGAATAGGTCTCATCACATTACGTCTTCTCTTCTCATTCCTGCTTCAATTATCATGCTGAGAAAAAAAACATTTAGATGCCAAGACTGCATCGTCATGTGGCAATTACTGTACTTCCCCACTGACACAAGGACCAGTCTCAACCAGTTAACTGCCATGACAACATTCATAAAACACAGTATTTAAAAAGACCTATTTTACTGACATCCATCCTTGATCACTGGCCAGGAGGTTCATGCGTGGTTCAGAGCTATTGAACCTCCTTTTATGATTGGTAGTCCAGTAGTGAACTATGCTTTGTCCCAGCAGAAAGACCACAGTGGCTCCGACTAGAGTTGGACTAGTTTAGCCTCCAAATATCCAGCTGGATAGATGTTACTGTAAGACAAAGAGTTGAACTGTGCTCAAGCCAGGACTTCTGAAGACTGGAGAAATCTTAAAAGTGGCTGAGTCATTTCCCACTTTTGACAACTGAGACTTGTGTAGGAGGAGATGAGCTTTATCACTCTTGTTTCAGCTTTCTGCTAGTTCAGAGAGCCACTGTTTTCTTGATGCCCCTACATCTGTGTTTTCAGGGTTTTTTTTCAGGGAGCCTCATGCTTACAGTAAGCCCCTGCATCCTTTGCATGTAATTCTAAGACATTGTGTAAAAATATAAGTGCAGAAACCCAGCACCCCCAGGGAGCAGTTGTTATGATCAGACACATTCCCTGGATGATACAGGTTGGCTCACTGAGGGGGAAAAAATCACTGCCTCCACCTCTTAATTTAGTCAATTGTGTGATGGAACAAATCCTCCATCTGACGCCTTGAACAAACATGGCCAGAGTGCAGTGAGATACAATCCATTTTAACAGTGGTAGTATGTGAGCATAGGGAAAGGCCTTAACAGCTTATGTTCCCGGGAAATTCAGCTGTTTGGAGGTGTCATGCTTTTTAAATTTTTTGAATTAGCATCCATTTCACATGAGATATACAGTACATTAAGATACCCTCTAAACCTTAAACTCCTACTAAATAATGACTGAGATCATGGTTAGAGTATGTAGTATATCAATAAATAAAATAAAGTTTATACGAGCTAGTCATACATGGAAATGAATGTGTTTTTTTCTGGAAACATTCATTTACAGCACTTGATGGCACATGGTGGCAATGGAAGAATATTTACAGCTGACACTGCAGATGAATACACAATTGCTCTCCTGAAATAGCTCCTGAAGTAGGTAAACCTGAGTACATGCCATGTATTCAGTAAGTTTTAAGGGATAAGTCTGGTGATATCCTATATTGTTGTATATATCAGCACATAATGAGAAGACTAAAACCAACAATGTGTTCAGTCCATCTCTCAATACTTTCTGACTTCCCCACTCTGTCCGTGGCTCCATTGGTGCATTGGTTCCAATTGAAGATGTAAAACTCTAAAAACAGCTCACAATTATCTAGTTTTATTTTTTTTAAAGTTCAGTAATTTCCTAAAACAGCTGGAGTTTTTCCTCAAACGTTACTCAAACAGGAAGAAATAGGCTGCATTTGTTGGGGTCTATTTTCAGTGGCGGATTAATCCACATTTGGTGCTCTAGTGAGTATTTCAGGCAGCAGGACGGTGTGTGTGGGGGACTGAGTCAAAATAAACTTCATGGTAATGAAGGAACATGTCACCCAGTGTAACGGTGTGGATCAGTGATGTGTTTTTAATAGTTTTTGGACAACAGTGGAGCTCTGTGGCACACAGGAAGAAGATATATCAGGCGTGGCGACACACACATTACTTGTAAGTAGTGTACATTCATTGTTGGTTTGGCTCTGCACATGGGATTTGTGGACAATAATAAAAATACAGACTATCACCAGATTTATCCTTTAACGTCTTCACACAATTTACAGACAACAACTAACACTTTTTCTGTTATTAAACACAGTGGCATGGAGCACCTTTTGGTGTGTGTGTTGTTACTGTATCACTTAATGGATGAGTTCACCAATGGAACAATTTCCCACTTTCTAATTTGATCTTCCAGTTAAATTCAGTACACCTTCAAATTTCAAGTACCATCACCATCCATGAGTTGTCAAAGAGCTTTCCTCTGATCTGACTTCAGTAGCTCGCGGGCAGAGTGAAGCTCCCTGAAGTCATAATTATGGGTGACGCTCTTTTGCTATTTCTGTTGCATTACTGCAACAAATCAAACCTTTTTTTTTTTGACTCCCTAGAAGCCTCTGGCTTAAAAGTAATGTGTTTATTTAATACTGGAAACAACTGTCGGGAAACAGCTGTCCCACGCTATCACAACACAAGGCGCACACAAAACATAAAATAAAACAAAGGAATTGTGACCTTTTATTTACTTATCCATGAAAAGAACATATCAAGAGAAAAGCATTAATAATGTATAAATTAATTGCACATTACTCTATGCTTTACATATTATCACACTTTTTTTGTCACCAGAGCACATTAATACGAAAATGGAATTAGAAAATAAAAACTGCCCTTTGCAACCTAAGGCCACTTACCCCCTTCACAAGGGAGCCCAATGGAATGGACAATTCTGAGCTCAGAGTCGTTCAAGTTTGAGAAAATCAAAGTGAAAACAGACCAGTGCAAAATTAAGTCTCAAGTTAAAGGGGAATGCCACTGAATTTGACCTCTGAATTCCCTTTTTCTACTATGTGTGGTGGCACCGTCTACTGGAAATAAACCAGATGAGTGTTACCTCATCGTCTAATCTGCCACATTAACTATGCTTTAATCTGGGAGTTGGAAAAGGAGAGCAGTCTCGCAGAGTTCTTTCTGAGGATCAGATGTCTGATGTCTGTTATCTGTTACACTGACCCGATAACTAAAATAATACATAAAATAAAACAAAACGTGTTTTGTCCTCCCAGATTGTAGACTTTAAGAGCACATTCACTGACAGGTATTTTGTCTCCATCACATAGCATAATTGCCATGGCTGACCATGCAGCACGGAGAGCCATACTCGCTATGTTTACATGCACACAGCAACCTTTTGTTAACCTTGTTGCTATGTTGACCTGGTTTTGCTTAGAAGTATATAAATGTCAAATCAGGGCTAAGATAACCTCATAAGGTCATATTCTAATTATGAGAAAGCTGTTAAGATGCCTGACTTTCAACACACTAAAAACCCACTCAAGTAAAGAAAGTGCTTTCTTTCACGTGTGGTTTCACACTCTCGCATTATGAATACATGAAGATGTAAAAGTACAAAACACAAAGGAACCCAAGTCAGTGAGCAGTATTATTAGGACTGGAATCATCACTTCCTCCTGCTGTATTATCAGGATGTTCGACTGAACCTTTTCATTTCCATTTTTGCAGCCAGATTGTTCAATTCAGTTCAATCTCTGACCAGAAACACTGTTGCGAGGAGCCTCAGTCAGCCTAAATCAATCAACAATGTAAAGCTCCTCTGTGAAGAAAACTACAATACATCATCTCAAATGAATTTTGAAAGCCTAATAATGGCTGCAGGAAAAATGAGAATGTGGAGGTCAATGCTATGCATTGCTCTGTGTGTGTTTATTCTGCTTGTCCCTGGGTACACTTTGGACTAACTTACAGCACAAAGGAGAAACATCAGTCCAAACAGACACTCTGCAAAAACACACACAGAGCCAGATGCTGCACAGTCTCGAGGTGCCTAGCTCAATTTGCTGCATCAACTGTTAACATAATAAAAGTCATAATCATATTAACACATCACATTGTACTGTCAGGAAGAAATGATCCACTCTACTGATCTATCTAAACTGCAGTAAGTAAGCTGTCTGTCTCTGTTAGCCCGAAGTTTCCCAGACAATAAATTCTGACACACAAAAATAGCTTTGCTTACATAATCTAGCTGTAACCAGTTAGGAAGTAGCGAGCGTTTGTGTCTGTTATGGAAGCAAATACTACTAAGGGACTCAAGAGGTCATCAAATTTCAAATTCTACAGGTAGCAATTTTAATGCCAGACTTTAAAGGATAATTTAGTTTTTTTTTACAGCTGGGGTCTTATTTCCGTAGTTTTGGCCATCATGTCTATCAGTAAGAATAATATTGTACTCTCCTAATTGCTGAGATCTGGAAACCCAGCAACATCGCTAAAACGAATTTAGAGGGGGCAAGAAACACAAGCATTCATATTATAAGACAGTTTTTAAACAAAAATAAAGTGGTTTGGATCATCTGGATACAACCTGTCTGAACGTCTGACTTTGTGCTGGCACTCTGTTCCCCCTTCCAGATCTCAAAAATTACCTGGGCGAGTACAATGTTATCTTAACCAATGGTAACAATGGCCAAAACTTTTGATTGATATGAGAATAATAGCCAGGTGTTACCGTCCATGTAAACATAGCCCCTGTCTTATGGCAAACTACAGCCCTAACAGGTCTGGCACAGATCTGCCAACATCTTGCATACTATTCTAAAAAGAAAAACTAAGAAAAACATATGCATAGGTGAGGCATCTTGCAGTCATCAGGGAGAAATACAGCTGAATCCAGATTCTGAGGTATGGGGGTTTTTCACTTCACCTGTACTACACAGTGAAGGTGCATGACTTGTCTCATTGTTTAAATGCTCTGCAGAATTGTGTTTGTCTCTACTGCGTTCACACAACTCCACATTAGTAAAAATGCAGAATTGCTGGAGACTCTCACTCCAAAATAGATTGAGAGCGATTCCTCAAACATGTGGGGAATGTGGACATTTTCAACATCTGATGGCTGTGTAACTGAAGTGGAAACAAGCGGCTGCAGCGTCGCCTCTGAGCTCTAACAGACGACATCTGGCTCGCTGACCTACACAACACGATCACTCCTGTCATTTAAACGTTTGAGCTGAAATGCAGGCATGATCATATGGCTTTTAATGTGGAGGAATTAAAAAATGTCCACAAACATTAAACATTTTCCACCACTTAATCGCTTAAGGGCAAAACTGGGCCTGAGAGGAGCTTAGAGTGTACAAAGGTAGAGCTCACTCATGCAGAACAAATACATTCATATGCTTTCTGTCCTCAAGTGAAGAAAGTAATTAAAAAAGGCCCCAGCTAATTATAGACCTCTGGTCTAGGAACAGAAACAAAGAGTGAAACTAACCCTCCCACCCTCTTACTGCGTCACTCTTTTTCCCCAAATAAGATACCAAGTCTAACAAGAGCGTGCCTGTGGTGCTGTCGTACAGTTTTCTCCAAGTCTGGGGGAAACATGTGAATCGAATCAATAAGGCATCCTCTGGCTCCATCTAACTGCTCCCGACCCACCAGACCTTGTTAAAACCTACAAGTCAGCCAGACTCTGGGCAAACAATGGAGTATATCCTCTAATGGGCAACACATGAGGGAAGGAAGAGGAGACTGAGGAGAAGAGAAACGGTGGAGTCTGGCTCCCCCTACTGGTTGTAAATAAGAATGACCTTTAACAACTGGCTGAGCATGTAAGCTAAATGAGCTGGAAATGTCTTGTTCTATTAAAAAGGCCCTTCAAACTAAAGTCTGGAGGGTGGCAGGATGTGAAAGGAACAGTAGCAGCAGTAGCAGGATCAGGACTTTAAAACAGGCATACAGTCCAAGCCCCTAGACAAACAGGGGCATTTGAAAACCAGAGGCCAGCGCCGGCAAAGCTCACTGTAAACAACAACAAGCCTGGTTCTTTATTTCACAGGTTTAAATCATTCACAGACTGAATACTGTACTGTATCCTCCCTTTTTTGATTCTATGTGTTCTGCCATGATTTGGTTTTAGCCACTTTGTTGTGCGTCGTCATCTCTGTTCTGCAACAAAAGGCAAGTCTCCCTTGAAATGTTTCTTTGTTTCTGTTGATCATTGTTGTTCCAGCAGTCCGAGGCCAAGCAGACTGAAGAAGCCCTTTTTAGTCAGTCCATTCAGAGGCACAGCTTCATTCTTGTGCTCCCCTTTCACTGTCTCTAGGACTAGAGGTTCAGTCTCGGGGCCACTAAGGCAAACTCTCGCAGAATGTTTCGGGCCACGTCCACTTTGTACTGGGCGATCATCAGCGCCCGCTTCACGTCCTCAAAGGAGTAACCCTCCCCCATCAACTTGGCGATCTTGGCGTCCACGTTGTCTGACTCCATGTCTGGAGGGATCTTCCTGGGCAGTGGCTTGGGTGGCCTGGCGGGGGCCTGCAAACAGTCCATCGATACTTGGAGAGAGAGAAGGAGAGAAACCATGTCAGTGGAAAATTGCCCTGGCACACAGGCAGAAACTTCAGAGTGTTATTAGTGGTCAAAGAGAGGTTTGTAGACTAAACACTGCTTGTCACAGAACTAAAGCTTGGACATTTTTTTTCCAATACCTACAGACTTTAGACCTTTATCATTAAGTAATCACTGTCTTTCGTGGTAAGAAAGCAGATTTTGAGGTATTCACTGCACGTATGTCTTTGATGTCCTGCTCCTCAACAGAAGGAGCAAAAACATGGGCTGCCTGCTTCAAGGGAAACAAGGGTACATTTTTGGAAATAAAAACTGCTGAAGCCAAACACAGTGCTGCAAACGCATAAGCTGATGTGGAATTCAAAGTTTCACATAAACTTTGCCTGTCTACGGTCATCATTGAAAGAGCTGCTCAGACATTCCTATTTATGTTGTCCATGCTGATGAGACTCTCCAAGCCCATGTGAGCATACAGGAATCTTTCAGCAGAGGGGCATTTATTCTTTAAGAGTAACTTTTCTAACAAAAATCCTCTCTTCTTTAATTTAATAAAGGGATCCTGCACAATTTCAATTTCAAAGGCTCATACTTTTTCCAGACCTTCATTTCTAGAGAACAAGGTTTTGATGTTTTTTGGTCGTATGTCCAGTCAGAATATGTGAGATGACCGAGGTCTAAAAGGCAGAGAACATGCAGTCATATGTATAATACAACTGTATTTTCCACTGTTTTTGAGAAAGGTACACACTCATCAGTACCTAGACATATTTATTTGTAGTAGCCATATGTGTGCATTTCCTCATGTAGTCATTTGCTGAGAAGGAGATGTAACTCTACCTTGACTGGTTGGTAAATGGTCGTACTCCAGGCAGCCTCTGGAGGCTTTAACATGTTCTGTTTGTCGTCTGACTGGAGGCAGAGGAGCAGCACTGTTCAGCATGTCAAACACTGTGTCTAGACCACAGATGACACAGAGAAATTCAGGTAAACAAGCCTGTTGCTATCTGTCACTCAACAAAGTAATGCTGTAAATGATGTGCAGTGTGACACTTTTTCCACAATTTACATAACAAACACTTAATCCACTGAGAGAGAAAATCCTTAGATTAGCATAACACCAACATAGGAGATGTACTAAATTTCTCTCTTTCACTTCATAATTTTGATTTGAACGAAATGTTGTGAGTTTGCCAGCTCACCAGGGGTTAACAGCAAGTGCTCCTGTCCAGAGGCGGGCCTGTGAGGTCGTGCAATGACAGAGGAGGAGGACGTGGAGGAGTTGCAGGATAAGGACGGTGAAGAGGGGAAGAGGTCGGTGAAGCTGTGTCGCGCTGGTGGAGGAGGAGGAGGAGGCTGGGACGGAGGCCGGCTGTTGAAGGGGTCCTCTAATACTGAAACACAACAGAAGCCACAGACAAGACTGAGCTCTCGGCTCTGCTCTGATTCACAGTTTATACTTAACCCACGTGGAGGTGGCTGACGCTGCTATAAAGTCTGAAGCAAGTGTAGTCCGAAGAGCGGCTGGCATGCTGCCCTTTAGACAAAAGCCAAGAGAAGATATTTTGAGAGGGGACTTCACAGGAGGAGGAGGAGGAGGAGGAGGAGGAGGAGGAGGACTAGGACAGGAGGTACAAGTAGGCTGGCTAAAAAACTTGTTGTGGTAAAAATGATACAAGACAAAGGATCAGGCTGTTATTGTTTTAAATACTTAGCCGTACACATTACACAAACATATGACTCTGTTAGGATGCTGAACTACAGAGTCTGGGTTAACAAAACCTTGAAGTGGTGCTTGTATCACACATACAATTCTAAGCAAATAATGAGTCATTATACAATCAGGCAATCTAAAGCCTACATTTGCTATTTGTTTACAGCATTTCTGTAGAACAGTGTGCATTCATTCCTATTCAAATGAGGACCATATCAACTCTGCTGCTGGAATAATGATCTGACAGTTGAACAGAAATGGTGCTGTATACCAACTGCAGAATATGGTTGTAATAAAATCATACTAAAGTTAATGTTATTTGGGGGTTTATGAATTGATTTTATTATCTTCTGATAATCTGCCTGTAATGTATCACACTGAACTTCTGGTGTTTAGGTTGGGGTAGGCTACCTTGGGGGGGCAGCAGAATGTCATAGTCGGAGGGTGTCTTGTTGGTGTTGAATGGGCAGAGAGTATGTGCCGCCCCTGAGACCAACCCCCTGACCGACTCTGAGTGTCCACCTGAGGAACACAAGCAGAGTTCAACATAATGCAGGGCACACAGTAATCCATTTTAAAAGACACTTTTTTCAATGCACAAGAAAGAATTCTGCCAATAGCATGAGATAGTTCCACTTGGTTGTTATGCACTTTCACCTTGAAGAATTTTTGACTAAGTGTTTTATCTTAAATTGAGGCAAAATAATACAGATGACTCTACTGGTATCAAGATCATTTTCTTCAACAAGAAACTGTTGAAAACAAGTACGTAAGTAGTAAGTTTGTAGTGGAAACAAATGAAATGACCTATAGCCTCTTCTTATTTTAAGACTCAATAGGTGAAGAATGTGTCCAGATGTGTTTATACAGTTTCTACAGATCAGTTGTGGGCATCATATTCACTCTGCTCACTTACTACATCAGATGAAGATGTCAGTAATGTTATGGTAACAGGGATAAAGATAATATATTTATAACTTGTGATGTTCAAATCATCTCCACTGGTTGTAGGACTCACCGGGCTCGGGGGGGTGGAGCTTCTTCCCCTCCATGGAGGGCTCTGGAGAGCCGTTCTCCAAGTGTCTGAATGAGAGAGGAAATCTTTTTGGTTCACAGCAGCACAATGAAACTCTAATGGAACCATCACTGCTGTGTCACTATAGTAACTTCAACACATTGAGAGAAGGCTAGTACCTGCTGGGTACAGAGATGCAGATGGGAGCCTGACTCAGGCAGAGGTTGGATGAAGGAATCTGATAGCTGTCCTCCACCCTCTCCATCACTCCCCGCTGTCGTTCTACCACAGGACTGCTGAAAGGGTTGGAAGGTCTGTAAAGATGACCATGATTTGTCAACCCAAACTTCATACAGTTTACAATCATACTGCAATCACTGCATTGCATTGTCAAAACAGGAGACATAAGCAATACATATAAGAAACACTGCTCAATATGAAGTTTTGCCGCAACTGATGAGATGATAGCTCACAGTTGCTGGTTGTCAAAGTAACGCAACATGCTTTCTGACATTTCCAGGTACTGCTGTGTAGCAGTCATAAATTGAGACTGAAAAGATCTGTCACTGTAAACAGAGCTTACGAAATGTTGATACATCTCAACCCTCAACAGTCTGAGAAGACCAAATTTGAGATGACCAAAGGAACTAAAATCAGACTGTTTACTGAAAGCCACTTGGCTTGTAGATTTAGCTGCTTGTGGGACACAGATATACATCACTGTCCAACTTTGCAATCAGTATGGTATTGCCGTTCCTAACATCATATGTGTGCAAGCTGACTTTTTCATACCTGATATACATATGTACAGACCTATAGGCTGCACTCTCTTTAATTTCTCCCTGCATCAAGAGACTGTGTGCACAACAGCAGATTCACACGTCCCAATGAAACGCTTGCAACCTTTTTGTGTTTTGTCTTTGTACTCCAAAAATGAAAGTTAATTTTACCTTGATAGAAAATTAAAGAAATACATTGAGCCAAGTAGCATTACAAAATGTATTCATTGTTTATTTTAAGTTAAATATATTTTTGCAAATATTTTTAGGTAGACTGTCCATAGTTAGTTGAAAAGGGTGCATGTGTATGCTTGTTGTATTGTGTGTGCCGTGGTACTGGTATAAATATTAGAGAAGCGGGCCTGTGGATTAAATTCAATTCAATTCAGTTTTATTTATATAGCGCCAAAGCATAACAGAAGTTATCTCAGGGCTCGTTTCATATAGAGCAGGTCTAGACCGACTCTTTATAAAATTATTTACAGACCCAGCAATGAAAGGGGCTATGTTGCAATCTAAGTTGTTGGAAAAATGTGAGTGTGAAAAGGAGTTGAGCAACACCCTCACCTCTCTCAATACTGCACAGGTGACCTTGGTGGTAAACCATGAAGTGCAGCCCACAGCAGCATATAGCATACACTATATGTATGAAATAATAATAATCAGGTTCTTTCTTGAACCTTATGTTGTGTTTTAATACAGGTCTCAAAACAACACTGATCATGGCTTCAGTCTCTTTATAACTCCACAGAAACAGACTGCAGGCCACAGCCATCAGGCCAAATTCATTACATTTTTTTTTACTGTAATGTGAAAATATGTAGCACCACGTATCAGCTGGCTCCACCCTGTTAGCTGTGTTAAAGTACAATGTCATTATGCTGCAAAGGTACAAAGTACACTAACTGTTGTGTCTTCTGTACTTAATGATTAAACAAGGCAATAGTGAAGGAACTGTCTGCCATGACTGATGCAGGGATTTCTTTGGCCAATCAGTAACAAGAAACACCTTCGCAGCCTAATGTCCCACCATAACCACTGTTACATATTATACATGCACAGGCAAGCTAAGCCAATCATTTACAATTAAAAATTCAGGTTAGGGCTATTGGGAATGTATGGTGGTCTTTATACACACACACACACACATATATATATATATTTATATATATACTGTATAGTAATAAAAACGTGTGTGAGTGAGTGATCCTGTGAATATAACCTATGCTTGCAGAATGCATGTGTGCAAGTCAGCCGCAGTCATTTGTGTAAGGGAAGTGTGTGTACATCACTCTAACCACCTCACAATATTTTACAACACTAAATTGTTTTCAGTAGAACCAGAGCTTCCCCTTTCGGCTCAAGCTTCATCAGAAGTGACAGCTCTATCTCCTGCCTCCACTACAGCCCGATACACAGAAATACCTAATCTAATTCTGACTGCAGCTAAAAGGCTATTAGACGTTCAGCCATCATTTTTCAAGGCTGTTTCTAACCAGCACTTCTCCCTAAGGCTACTAGACCTCACTGGTAGAAAGTCCCTGAGTCTGAAACCACAGTGAAAAGAAAGGAAGAGGTTTGGGAGATGGAACTTTAGACTAAAAGAAAATATCTAAAAGGAGAACAGGATTACGGCAAAAGACTGTGCTTGATTATGGCTAAAGACAAATAAACTGAAAGTTACCCAAATCTCACTAGGTCAATGCTACGTTAATGCTTGTTTTGTCTGCCTCCTTGCATCCTTGGGTCCCCTGAAAGGGGGTATGAAAATGCAAGTTATTATTATTAGTATTATTAGTATTATTATTATTGTATAAGAGAAGCAGCTTTAATATGCAATGAAGCTCATTAAAGCATACTAGTCCAATTGTGTTACTGCTCTCCCCACAGTCTGCTTTAAGACTGCAGACCACACAGCCATTTTGATGTTAAAGTTTTGGCATGCATGATCCATTGATTAAACAATTGAACAAACACACTTCCACACACTGCGATCTTATCTGTCCATATTAATACAAAGGTGCTGTACAGAGATATCAAACCTTTCCAGGATATTTCCAAGGAAACTTTGTTCATATCTTGCTGGATAAATAGTCCCATATGTGTGTTTGTGTAATACTCACTTGTGGCTATTTGCAAGTGTGGACTGCGTTGGCGAGTGCCGTGAGGGAAGGATGTCATACTCATCGCTGACTTGCACACCATTAGAGAAGGGCTGCACAGACACACACAAGAGAAGGGGGAGAATTATAAAAAAACACAAACGAACAACTGTCAATGTCATCTGAATTCAAAACAATGCATCAGATTTCTCGTTTTCCTCCCTGATTCTGGTGTAGAAGGACGGGACTACAGTCCTTATCACTTCTCAAACGCAGCCAGGACACCATATTGAAGGTAGATGGAGCAACTCTGCAGCAAATGGTAATATTTTACTCACTTACTGTAGCTTCAAAGCAACTCACTAAAAAGGAAACGTGGGTATTTATGTGCAAAAACTTGTTTTGATCAAACCTGATCCAATCCTCAGACTGCAGTGTTCTGAGCTGGACGTGTCACGTAAAAGCAGTGCTGCTGAGAAGGAATGCAAAGCAGCACTGCATGATAGACATCTTCTGTGACTAAGGTTAGTATTAATCCCATGCCAAAAATAATCTGCATTCACAGGGAAGGCATGCCCTCTGAATCTTCTGCCTGATTAGCCAGCATGCAACAAACACCAGTGAGGTTAAAGGTCAGCTCCCTGTGTGGCAGAGTTACTCTACAGATCTGCAAATACACACACACACACACACACACACACACACACACACACATATATATATATATATATATATATGTGTACACACACATATTTGCTGTCCCATGCAAGTGTTTATTTAGCGTAGATTAGCATATTTATATTACGTCCAACACACTTCACATATGTATTTACTCATTAGAAGAATGGCAGAGCAGCCTATTAGTCTTGCATCTGCTGCATGACTTATCTACAAAGTGAAAAGGCTTTCATTCTCACTTTGTTTTTCATCTCTTTAACAATCTGAGTGGTAAATCAGGCTTGACTCGAGGAATAAAATCTCCCTTGTGAATATCTACAAATAATAAAAACATGTGATGACTGTCCCTCTGCTCATTAATGAAGCACTATGCACACCCATGATTGTAAACTCACTGAGATTTTGACACACATAACATAAACAAATGCACTTTCAGTTCACAGTTCACCTGAAACATACTGATTTTTGGATTTAAGGATTTAATTATAACCCTGAATTCACCATTAACTAATCAGCTGAACAGTTTATGATGTTGTATATGGTATTGTAATCCTTGACCATCAAAAGTCAGTCTAGACCTGCTCTATATGAAAAAGTGCCCTGAGATAACTTTGTTATGATATGGTGCTATATAAATAAAACTGAATTGAATTGAAAACATATGGGTAGATATGATGCAAAATACATTATTCGGTTATGGCGGAAAGTTAAATGGCTGCCACAAGGCTTTTTTGCAATGGCTCCATTTCTGAAAATGTTCACGGCCCCAAACTGTACAAGTGTACCAGGTTTCAGGCTTTTATGAAAAAGTGAACATATCACCTCAAATTTGGCACATATCACCTGGACTAGCGGTTAAAACCAGAGACAGAGAATCACCAAAGTCATTAGGATTCATCTTCTGAGAACCATGAATGTCTGTACAAAATGTTATGCTAATCTATTTCTTTTCTTTTATTGAGGAAAACAAACATAATAAAGAAATAGGCTTTTGCAGATTTATCCCAATATGGAATCTCACCTTAAATTTTCAAACTGACATCTAAGCCCTACCTTGGAGGTCTCTGAGTTTCCTGCCCCCTCCACTCTGTGATGTAACCTCCCAAATCCCACAGATGGACAACTGAGTGGTCTTCCATTCAGGTGACAGGGGCCAGAGGGTCCCAGCTGGAGCGGGTGTTCGGATCCAGCCCTGTGGGCATCTGCAAAGTGGCCGTCTTTGGGACACCGTGTCTCAGGGGGCATCTGGGAGTCTGACAGCGCACTGGTAGAAGATGAGATGGCAGAGGACAGGGAAGTGGAACTGGGGAGCCAAGAGTGGCGTGACTCTGGGGGGATGGGAGGAGGACGCACAGGGGGAGGCGGTGGAGGTGGGTCCCTCTGGGGAGGAGGTGGGGCTGGAAGGGGCTTGTCCTGCTTCCTGGACATGCCTGGCGAAGACTAGAGAGGTGGAGAGATATGGTGTGTTCACTGAAATGATAGAAGACAATCTAAACAATTCAAGACACATTTTTATATCACACACCACACCATATACATTTTCTGTTTTGATTGTTGTTGTTTTTATGTGGACTCCAGGAAGACTAGCAAGCACTTTGTCGTCACAGGGCTTCGTGCCATGTTAAAAATAAAAATGTGAAAGTGAAATATAAAACCTTGTCCATTAACTTGAAATGAACAACTTTGTGAGTACTAAAATCCTTCAGAATTTAAAACAGTAATGACTTGAGGAACCAAAGTGATTTGTGGCCATCTTGTTTTGTTTTTTTATATTTTAGTTTTTTTTCAGTACTGTACTTTTTTCTTCCTCTAACCTATAACCGTTTGAATGTATTTCATGCGTTTGCATCCTCCTTGTGTAATTTATTATTTGTCAGTCTTGTTTTTGAGCCATCCTGTATAGCACTTCCTCAACTTTGCTTTTATATAAAAGTTGTTTTTAATTATTATGTGACAGCCCACTGACGCTTGACTTCAGGGACTATGTGCAGGAAAAGACAGATGACCCATTTTTCTTTATATCTGGGGAATACTGTGACTGACCTTCGGGGAGCCAGTAGGACTGGCAGATGGGGAGCGGATGGCGCCCTTCTGGATGAGGTCGAGTCGTGGCGGTACGGGGGGAAGGCCGAGGTGCTGGATGCAGTGGCTGGGGTCTCCTCCATGGGCTTTTCTGTGTTGGCTGACAGGTGAAGAGCTGGGAGACACCATGGGCGAGTTCTGGCGCTCGGCACAGTGCTGAGAGAAAAGTAAATAGTTTCTCAAAGGGGTATTTAGTCATTTATGACCAGCTGTTCTGTTGTTTAAGCATTGTTAGAGAGTTAATAATCTGGGATTGTATTTATCATTCTGTTAAAAGTAAAATGCTGGCCTTTGCTACACTTTTACTCGTATTGATCACATTTCTTATGATTTAAAAATGCTTAAATTTAAGAGACCTCCAGAGGTGTCTGGTTAAGAGTAGATCCTAGATGACTTGAGCAAACCATTTAATACATGTTCTGGACTGACTGTGTAAAATATCATTGATCATCATGAATAATGCGTTAGCTGAAGCGACATGTATGTGCAAGATGTAGTTTTAGCTGACTATTTGTAATTGATTTTAACATTTTATAGGATGTTACACTACTTTTTTTGCATTCATCAAGGGTGCAAACAACAAATTTAAAACCCTGATTTTGTTTGGAATCACTTTTCATTTTCATTCATTTCATTAATATATTAGATGGGTGTTTATTTCACCTTTTAATTACTATTGGATATTTTAAAGATTTCACACAAATACAATTTTTTAATTTAAAAACACACATGTTTTAGCAGAATAACATTTCATGAGAAAAATGGAAGGATTAAAAAAAAAGAATGAATAATGGGGCAGAGGCAGGGTAAATCTTTGTCTCTGATTGGCTGAGCATGTGATCACTTGAGTTGATCTTAAAGGTTCATCCTACACTTTGCTGTAAGTAGGAGTAGGTCACTTGTGTCTTATTCACTCAGTGAAGCACTTTTTTACTCCTGAGTTGGCTTTTTAGAGCATTATTTAGTGTAATTCTTAGAAGTTTGATAAATATGGCCCTGGATTTTCCCTGTATTACAAACAACTAAAATAAAAGGCAAATCCGATTTCTTTAAGCACTTTCACCTACCCATCAACAGATCAACTACCAGCTAGTAATACAAGTCTTTACCTTCCTTATGTTGGCTAGTCCATTCATGATCAGGCAGTCCTCTCTGTCTTCCTCGTCATCCAGCTCCAGCATGGGGCAGCTGTGCTGGTCTAGGAAGAAGCACTTGGTGCCCTCATTTCGTGGGTCAAAGGGATCCACAATTATGGGCTCCGTGCCTTTGATCTCACAACGGCAGAATGGACAACCCTGACCATCCGATTCCTGGAACAGATAAGGGGAAGAGCTTGCATGAAACAGGATATTTCATACAAACACGCATGCACAGACACAGGTGCGGCTGTGACATTTGTAACCCACAGACATTTCTAAATCTAATCTGATGAGCATAGTTTCATTGCTGTAGTGTTTTGAGTGTTGAGCAGGAAGGCTGTTGCTGCACACAGCTGGGATACACATGGTTAAGGTTATGTGCGCCTCTACTACCCTATATTTTACTCTCTCTTCCCCCCCATTCATGAAAGGACTCTGGCAAAGTCAACTGGACACATGCTTGTGCAGATCCTCTCCAGGGAAAACTGCAACTTTACAACATTCATTGGCCACAAGTACATATTCCACATAGCAGCCCCTGTCAGACAGGGGCCATAAATAAGAGAATAAAAGAAGTTTTGGTTTTCAGTGCGTCTCTCTACATTGAATCAGGGGCTACAATCAATGGCAGACAATATTTACAGAGAACAAAGCTGCATTTGTGGTGGCCATATGGTTGGGGACTTGGCAGGGGACACAACAAAGGCATGTTTGAAACTTAATCCTAATTAGAGTGGGTGGAGAAGGAAAGGAGTGGGAGATAAAAAGGAAGGGAGCCCAGATGGGCGAGGAGATGGTGTGATGTTAGACACTGAAGAAACCATAATGTTCAGCAACAGACACGACAGAAATGACAAACTACAACAAACTGCTCCTGAACTTTTGTCATGATGAAGGGGAGAAAACCTTCCCAGCTTCACTATGCTCTGAAATAGACAGAAAACAACATTTAACTTAAAAAACAGGGTGTAGATACTGTATACTCACCCTTCCCACATTGATTTAGTGATTTGCAGACGTCTAAGGTCAAGGTTAAAACTGGGCAAAATCTGGTTGAGGATTGAATGTTTTTTAAATGTCTAGTTTACATATATGTAAGGAATGACATGATATGCATATTTTTGTAGTAATTTTATGTCTGAGTCCATTATTTCCTTTTAAAATAATTTAATCAACTCATGACATGTATCACTTTTCGGTACATTCAAATAATATATACTATTATATGTTTTGGTATGTCAAACCCCCAAAATGTCAGGAGGCACAGCCATCCCTGCAAATGAACAGACTAAAGGCCTTTACACACCAGGGGTGATTTTTCACGTCAATATATTTTCTTTGATTTTTGTCATGAATACTTTCATACAGAACGTGAATATTACGTGGCGAAAAAGAAACGTCATTTTTTTTTTTTGGAACAAGGTCGGTTTTTCTGAGCTTTCACACGGCAAATAAAGGCATCAACCAATCAAGTTGTGCATAACGGACGTCACCTCACAGGACAACGTGTGGAGCAGTGTAGGGACCGCAGGGACTCCACAGATGAATTTGTTCATTGTGTGACGTAAACTGAACCTTTATTTTGAAATTTAAGTTTGTTACAGTTACAGTTGTCCCTCAACTTCAATCACTTCCTGTAACTGTAACCGGACGTCTACCGGATGACGCCACTGACCAGGTCAACAAAACTCCGGCTCCCCCTTTGTTCTCTCTCTTGCCGCTCTGACCTCTGACCTCTCCGCTCTCTGACCTCGACGGAGGTCCTCTCCTCGTGTGGTCTGCACGGAGCAGACACACTGAACTCTCTACTTACGGCAGCGACGCGAGAGCCTGCGTAAGATTCCTAGCACACCGCTAAACAAGTTTATTCAGCGCTAGCGGCTACGACACAAAGTCTGCCTGCTAAGTTAACTTTAAGAGCAACAAAGCAAGTTAGCGCCAAGCTGCTAACTTTGCAACGAGAACGAAGGAGCGACTGGTTTCCTCCGACTTGCACCATCAGAACACTGCACAGCAAGGACTGCATTCAGCTGCGCCAGCTAACACAGCAACACCAAGGAATTCCTCTCCTCACGAACTGGTAACTAACTGGGCATATCTAGCTGGCTAAGCACAGGACTGTTAAACTTTATGTACTGTAACTAAGGGCGGCTGTGGTACAGAGGGTAGTATGGTTGTCCATCAACCCCAGGGTTGGTGGTTCGATCCCGGCTCCTCCTGTCCACATGTCGAAGTGTTCTTGGGCAAGACACTGAACCCTAAGTTGCCCCCAGTGGAGGCCAGCATGGCAGCTGTGTCCCCATTGGTGTGTGAATGTGTGTGTGATTGGGTGAATTAGACTACTGTTAAAAAGCTTAGATTACTGTACAGCGCTTTGGGAACTGTTTCAATGGTTGAAAAGCGCTATATAAGTAAGAGTCCATTTAACTTTACATGTATTGATTTTGTTTATTTACTGATCTGTTTAGGTTATTGGCTCCTCCACAGAGCTAAGTTGATGTTAGTTATACTTTACACAGACACCGAGTCTTGCATGCAAACTAACCATCCTCTTTCCTAACCTGGCACCATTATCCTACACTGATCACATACACACACATTTGGAATTGGCCTCCACACACGCGGAGAGGACATTTGAAGCTCCCGCTTCACGTGCCTTTTTGTTCCTGGCCTAACACGTGTGTTCTTGCCCGTGCACGCGTTGAACACACAGGCAGAACAAAGAAACACACACACACACTCTTTCTGGCGCGCACCGACATGCACACGCACACACCCACACACACACACACACACACATACACCATCTCCCTTTCTCTTGCACACACACACATACACTCTTTTGTTTTAGTTAAGTAGTTAGATTACTTGTTGTGTGATTTGCCTTTTTATTATTTCATAAATAAATGCTTGCGGATATACATTTTGGTCTGCCGTATTTAATGTTGTACAAGAGTGAATTTTGCCAACCTCTACTATTCAGAACTCCAAAACCCTTCCACATGTGCTAGAGTATTGATATGGTTATTTTGGTTGTAATTATTAATTTAATTATTAATCAGAGTTCCAAATTGATAAGTGAGTATATTTTGATTTATGAGACTGAGTGATTAATTAATTAATTGGCTATCATTTCCCTTCTTTAAGGGTGGTGCCCCGAGGTGAATTTAATGAAAGTTAAATTCTATTATTTAATGTAAACATTGTTTACTTCTGATAGCCTGAAGTGGGTGTAATCACTCCACTTCATCTTTATGTAGGCCTACCAATTAATGTGTTAACACTATATAGTTTTTGTGCCTCTTTGAGGTTATGAATAATTGTTACATATTTCGGTACCCATAAAGCCATGTAACCCCTACAGCAGCATCGCCAGATGCAGGATAGTGAGGAGCTGTTACTTTTGGATGTAGTAGAGTTGGTAGCAAGGCAACAGTGTCATAGCAGGTTTGGCTCGTCATATTAATTAAATATAGGAGGCCCTCTGTGTAGCTTTTTACCTGCAGGGCTCTGCACATACCTACCCAAAGTAACATAAGACACTGGAACACACATAGGCTTTATATGACTGCTGCAGTGTCGAATATATTTCTTTCTTTCTGTCTGTCTGTCTATATGTCTATCTATCCATCCATCCATCCATCGCAAATTTGCTTCGCTGTCGGTATGAATAGTTTTGAGTATTTCGCATTATCGTGTTTATTCGTCATGTCCCTGGTGTGTAAAGGCCTTAAGAAAACTATTAGAAATGGTATTTTAATGATAATGAATTAAAAATAAAATACTATGGCATGATGGTTGAAACAGTTTTAAAGCTGTTGAGATAACTGAAAAACTTTTGTCCAGCAATTTGATGTTCAAATGTGAAAGTGGCACAACTGTAAACATGGGACTTTTATTATGAAGTAAAATGGTAATAACAGTAAACAGGATAGTATATCATCAAGAGGAACCCAAGTGGTCCTCATGCAAGCCCCTAGGAACTGTTCTGGGCTTTGAAGCCAACTTGACATAGCGGCCAAACCGTGTAATTACAACTTCCGGGTCCGTCACGTGATGCACACTGGCCCCAAGAGACTTTTTCCCATACACTTCCATTGTGAAGGAGACGTCTGTAAATCAGCGGATCATTTTTTTTGAGGTACAACAACTAGCCAGTACCAACACTTAAATATCCCTTATTTAAATCATGATGTCCTAAAAGTTGTAAAATGCATAAATAGCTGAATCCAGAGTTGTAGAGTCTCTGTCATTCATGTGAGTGAGCCTGAGACTGAGCGGTTGGGAGGCGGGGCTAAAGGAAGCGCTGGTGCGCTTGTTCTATGGGCCGCAAACTGTAGATCTCTCTCAAATACTGATAAATATAGCTACTTTCAACTCATAAGTAGGCTGGTACACTTTCCATGTCCATTTTACCAATGTAAAACTAGGAACATTTAATTTTATCATAAAACTCTTTATTGTATTTAAAAATGATATGTATGAACTTGATAGCAAGGGCAAAAGTTAATACAGGTGTCCAAGTAGATGCCAATTTAATTTGAAATGAGCTGCAAAAGTCAGGTGGCGCAACTGCAAGGAATGTCACTATATGAAATAAATAATATTATTTAAAGATAAAGATTATTTACTACATTTCTAAAATGTTTAATAGTAAGTAGGACACAGGGATACAACTCCCAGTAGAGCTTCAAACCCACCCAACCAACATTAATTGGGGCGGCTGTGGCTCAGGAGGTAGAGCGGGTTGTCAATCATGTCGAAGTGTCTTTGGGCAAGACACTGAACCCTAAGTTGCTCCCGATGGAGGCCAGCACCTTGCATGGCAGCTTCGTCGCCATCTGTGTGTGAATGTGTGAATGAGACCAATCTGTAAAAGCACTATATAAGTGAAGTCCATTTACCATTAATAGAGAGAATACTGTCGGTGTATATGTACCCAGAGCATCCTGGACACTACAGAGAGTAGCAAGCATTAACATCAAATGGCAAAGAGAGAAAGCAAAGTTGTGCAGTAAAATGCATAAAATGAAAAGAGAAATGTAAGCTGCCAAAAGAGAATCTGACAGGTAAAAAAAAGTCTGAGAAGGCAAAATCTACAACTGAAGGGAACAGATCAAGGATTGCAAAGAAACTGGCCTTCCAGAGAAAAGAGAGAGCTGTTGACTTCCTCTGTCGAGATGAGAACAGTCGCTTACTGCCAGGGCGAAATACAGTCACAAAAAACAAACTTTCACAACTCTGAAATGCAAACGTACCACAGGCTGTTCTGTTGTTCTTTCTTCTTAACACAACCAAAAGTGTCAGACAGGAACACTTGTGCATACTTGGACCATGAGAATGTCAAACTCCTGAGTGAAAAACTGCCAGTCATTCATGTATCAACTCTGTGCAAGATGCTGCTACAGTGAGGTAGAAGTTGCAACACCCTAGGCGGAAGAGACTGTGACCTGACATAAGACCTACAAGAATTTAGTCAAAGAAGCACAAAATGGAACGCACACATTCTGATCTGTTGAACCTTTTCAATCAGAAGCTTCGACAGCCAAACACCCCTACAACTGGTTGAGCCAAGCCAATGAGTGCAGGGCTTTAAAAGAACGCCTAAGACGAGATGAAGTTGATGAAGATTTTTCAGAGAACTTCTTATGCAAACTTAATAGTGAGGTGCAATCTTTTCATTTTGGAGGGAGTCGAAACCTGGCCAAAGGCCACACGTGTGGCTTATACAGCAGCTGGCTCACAGTCCTATGCCACCATCTCTGCATCCCTTCAGAATAGTGAGAGCGCCAAGGGCCCACTTGGAGCCAGTGCTAAGGGATGCGATGGAGAAATGCAATTGCTGTCTAACACAGCTTTACATGTGATGAGTGACGGCCCGGTCACGTAATAAAAAGAATTTCTATTTGCTCAGCACCATCCCCTTCCTCTCAGGCTTCCAGCACGTAACCTGGAACTTCTCTGAGAAGTCCCATGGAAAAGGCGCCCCGATGAAGTTGGAGTGGTGCAGTCAAGTGCACTGCTGACTCCATGTCCATACCCCAGAAGATTTTTACAGCCTCCTAACAATAAGCTGAAAGATGCTAAAATGCTCAGTAGAGCTGAAGGGAACTGCAGAAACGGTATTCTCTGTTGGTTTTGTCACTTTGAGTGACACCTTTCACATTATACAGCAGTGGTTGGTATGGGATCCCCCTTTGGATGTGTAGTGAATGCAGCACTGCCTTGTAACACCCCTAAGCACCATGCGTGAGACCAGTTACAATGCTTTATTAAAGTTTATGGAAGCTGAAACGGTTTACTGCCATCAGGCTGCTGTACTGTGACCATTTAACTTCAAATTTGCCAATTGCCGCTAGACATTTTCCTTGACCCAGTGCGGCTGAAATTAGCTGTTCTTATCATATTTGATGTGTATGGGGGAGTGTGCTCCCACACAGAGCATGTTTTTGTGAAGCGTTTGTCATTATCATATCATAAGGCCATTAAAATATTATGCTGAAGGTTTTTGTAAAACACTGATACAGATTTTTGTTTGTATACAATAGCTAACATAAAATGTAGGTTATCGTTCAAATTTAGAGAGTGAGCAAGCGAGAAGGCTGAAAGAGATATGTCTTTAGTAACTGATTATACCTTCTATTCTGTGCCATGAGATGCGTTATTCAACAGAACTGTGTGAAAAATCAAAGCAATACGAGTGGGAAATGAATGATATAGTTAGAAATAGTAGATGATTCAGAAACTTAGAAACTTAATAAATAACTGTGTGTGCGACGGTGTGCACTGCACTCATCTGTGCAGCGGACATTGTCTGCTGTTAACATGGCATATCGTTTATCTAGACATAGAGTAAGCTACATGCCGGTACAGAAACATGCTAGGCCAAACTGACAATGTTTTTTACAAAAGGAAGGAAATCAAGAAATAATTAAGAATTTGTCGTAGACAGTTTCATAAACTTTATTAAGTTTCCCCTAACTCAACAACTCAAAAAACATGATTTTAGGGAGTTTAAGGGAGTCTGGGAACAAAGGAGTATATTGCGGTTACTATTTACTGTATTTGTAATATTTGCCATTTTTACCGGCAATAAAATTTTGTCTCTAGTGTAAACTTCTTGGCAGGTAAGACATAGATTGTGCCTCTGCTTCCTATTTTTTGTAAATAGTAATTTTATCCATTGTTAATATAAAGATATTGATCAGAGCAGCTTTAAACATTTCAACCAAATTTTAGGTTGGGTTAAGCAGTTTTAGCCTACATGTGTAGATGTTTTTTGACCTGTTCAAAAAGTTCAAAGCTACCATGCTGTCTTTGAAAATAACTTTGCATCACTCTGGACAATGTTGACGTTATACTTTGTGGAAAGAACTAGTTACTACTTGCCAACACTCTTGATATAATCACTAGTGAGATACACAAACCTTAACATCTAATGAAACCTACAGTCTGGTAAAAATGACACATAATTCACAGGGGCTTCAGTAAAAACTAAACTATAAAACTAACAGGTAGAACAAGGGAACCCTCTCATGTGCGCCCATGCTCTGCAGGGATCAAAAACCCGCCTTTAACAGGATGTGGATTTACATAGATCAGCAGCCAGCTGTGAGTGAGGAGTGTATGTATGTTCCACCCAGCTGACTAATATACAGAGTGAGAGGAAAGTCAGGGAACCACCACTGAGTCAATGACCTGAACGGACCGGTGCTGGGTGACTCACTGTCACAGGGTAGGAGGGTTCCCTCTCTCTCTGACTCACAATTTCACTAATGTGGAGGAAAATACTTCATTACTGAAGCACACATACACACACATTGACATACATCACTGAATCACTGACTGAGGTTGTGGAGGAGGCGGGGTCATGTAGAGTTATCATAACAGGAAGTATGACAAACAAACACTGTTAATGTGGGTGCTGCAGAATCCTGCTGTTTACAGAGCACAGGACTGAGCTCTGGAAAGACTTGCCTCATGTGCTAAACCTACAGCTATGTTCAGAGTAAAGCCACCCAAGAAAAAGCTTTCCAGCTTTGTAGCCATGAAATTGAACCTCTTGAGAACAGAGCAGCAAACCAAACACAAGTGTGTGTGTGTTCCAAAAAGCTTCTCAAACACTTAAATCTTTCCAAGTCGTTTCAGGTCCAGGAGTCTTGAACTTACATTCTGTGGACCATAGATCCCCATTTAAGAAATGCTTTGCAGCCCCTGTAGGAATTTATTATTTCTTTGTTGTGATAACTTTGACCAAAAACATTTTATCTGGGGGCAGACATCCGTTTTCTTATCCCTCCCATTTCGGTATTTTTTGCAAGATGAGAATGTCCTTTTTTGCAAGATTAGCAAAAAGTCTACAGACTCCTGTGACAGTAAGCACAGACTGACTGCATTATCACAGAAGCTACTTCAGTGCTCATCATATTTGTATTTTTATCAAGTGACACTTTCATCTCAATATCACTTTGGTAAGCAAAACATAAAAAGCAATGAATTTGAAAATGTTTTAATGGTATAAAATGTGTTCCATTGTTTGCTTATTTAGACATCAACTTCTGAATAACATAATGCAAACAAAAGGCTCATGATGAATGGAAATAATTACAGTGCTGATTGACTGAAAAACAAAGTGCACTCAACTTCATGTATTAAACCTGCACTCATTGTCCTCTGAATCATCTTCCATATCCTCCCTCGCAAAAGCTCCACTGCCAACATCTAAAGTAGATGTTTGAAAAGCAGTGTTGAGATAAGGTTTGCTTGTGTAAAAATATCAAACTGTAATACAAAAAATATATAAATAATGCAAGATTTGCCGTTGGTCTCTAAATGAAACTATTCCAGTCAGAAAAAAGATTGACTCCAGCAATAGGTTGAACAATTCCATACATATTCAACACCAATAAGAAGATTCAAAATGTCATTAAATGAGGCCTAATATGTCTGCTGTCTAGAAGTCTTTGACATGATCCCCTCTGACAGTTAGAACAAACGTACTTTCAGCCAACTCAAAATAATCTTGATACAGAATTGTGATTGCAAGACAGCTTTTTGGGCTTTTGGGTCCAGGCCTGCCAGAGATCAATAACATCAGGGTCAGTGCAGAACTCGTACATGTCAGGAGAGCCATCTTTCTGTGACTGCAACAAATGTCCCACGCAAAGGAGCGTGGTATGAAAGACGAAGGTGGAGAGGGGGGAGAGGAGGGAGTCTCTGGACTCGATGCTAATGACTCATTAGGGGAAGTTAATTACAAACACACGTTGCTGGCACAGCTTCTAACACACAAACGAGCGTACAAGCACAATGAACACAGCAGTGCAGGACAGTGTGCTGTGGGATGCACACATTACAAACAATAGCACACAGCAGGAAACACACTCAAAACCATGGGAATATACTGTGTGCTGCGCACGCTCTCAGTTTTCACTTCCGCTACTGACTGATATGTGGAAATTTGATTAGGACAGATGCAAGGACACAGGGAGGAAGTGAGGGAGGTTTTTTTTAACAATGTATCTTGTACTGAAGGCTGAAAACTGCTTCTATTATTCAGTAGTCTTTTCTCACTTACATGCAGACGCTTATTAATCTTCAAACCAGATGAATTCCTACACATAAATCTAAAAAAAAAAAAGAGTTAACAGTGTTCTGATCTTACATGTGAAGTTTGGGTGTTTTTCTGCAAAACTGGAGTATGGACAGAATATTGCACAGAGAGACAGAAATGAGAGACAGTGATGATGTAGATTCTGGCATTAACTCACAATGTCCCATCTACATGTGTAATGGCAACATGAATCGGCCAAAGCCACAGATGTACCTCGGGAATGAGTTTATGCAGTATGGTTTATTACAATACCTGCCAGGCTGTAAGACAGGAAGTGCACATAAGGTGACCGCAAGGTTCGATCTTGACGTCTTTGTCATTCTCAGCACAGATCTTACAAAGCTGGAAGGTGGAGCCCATTTCACAGTAAAGCTCATACTGCTCCTGTTTGGACAGATCAAACCGCTATTAGTCATCAAGCTATGCATGAGAACAGTCACACAAATATACAGACACACACATAAAGTATACATACAGTACAAGCTTCCCACCATGGCTCTAATGTTAAATTCCATGATGCTTTCAGGGACTTCCCCATCACTAGTTCAGAGTTATTCCATGACCTTAAATTGTCATAGTTAATGTTGTTGTCAAAATAGGTGAACAGTCTATTTTTCATCTCAGATAGGGTACATTCTCTGTAAAACAAATCATATGACAAACAATTTGTAAAATCCCTTAATATTCACTGACTTCCCCTATTTGGAATACACTTGGCAAAATATCATCATATCAGAAATTCCTAGCCACACAACATCAGTCTATAATTTTCTCTTCATACATTATCATCTGGTCAGGTCGATAAAAACTTTCTTGAGACAGACATCATCAATATACAGTATACACTACACCTGATAGGATTAACACACCACTTGCTGCGCTCTCACAAGTTTCAGCCTCACTGCGCACAAAAATCAGTCTCTGAATAAATCTAAAAGCAATCATCCAATGCAGTAAAGCAATTGGATGATTGCTTCATTTCAGAACACATTTCATGTCATTTTTGAGAAACACTCCCACAGTTCACTGAGTGGTCTGACACATATTTGGTCAGGTTCAGTCAGTTCTCAGTGAACATTTTACATAACATAAATGTCATACGTGTCAGTAGTTTCTCTTGTGTTTCCGTATCTTTCCCATTTCCCCAGTGTCTTTCTGTGCTCCCCTGTCTGTCTCTCTGTGTCTGTGTGCTGGTGTGGGCATGGCGCTCATTCTCACTTTCCTGGCTCCTGGGTCCCTGCTCAACCTGCACACCTGCTATCTATCAGCTCATCAACCCTGGTTCTCCACCCATTCTTCGTGAGGTTGTTGTTGAAGCTACAGTGGTAGTCTCACGTTCCAGGCCACTTAAGAATTGTGTACTCTTAATATTAGTTCTCTCATGTATTGTTTTGCTTGTGCTCACCGTGTTTTCTTGTGTCCTAGGATCACTTCATTCATGCCTGCCTACCTGCTTACCTGCCTGCTAACTCCAACCAGCCCTCGCTCACACCCTCGCCTTTCGTCCTGCTCAGTCCTGCTCTGCCATCCTTCATCGCCCCTCTACAGCATACAGTCAACCACCATCATCCTTTCCTGTCCACCTTCATACCCATAAACCCAGCAATAAACCTTCTCTACCGACTACATTCCTGGCTCGGTGTCCTGCATTGGGGTCTACCTTGTTGATCATAACAATAAGGGAGACTGAGTTTACATGGAGGATTCTGGCTTTGTGAGGCTAAGAAATTCCATGACCAGTGGAAACCATGAACATTACTCTGCTTATCCAGATGAAGCATCTTTTCAGACACCCACACAAACTCACTTGTGTCACTTTGATGTGATCATGAGGCGTTGGCTCACATAAACCAGTGAGGTCAGGATTGTAACTGCGACCATCAGGGAACAAGTAGCTGTGAATAAGAAAAAAAAGCAAAGTTACAAACACAAAGCTAAGATATTTGCTCAAAATATTTTTATCAAAGTCATGTCTTGTTTGTAATGTCTTCCAACATGTTATAAAGTATGCAATTCACTAACTACATTAACCTCTTTAATTCTGCTCAGACGTCTGTGTCCACTGCCGACATTACTTTTGGGCAAAAACCATGCAGTTTTTTACATGCAGTATAAATTTGTTATTTTCACCAATTTAAAAAAATATTTCAACATACTGTGGGGTCCCTAAACAGTATTGGAATTGCTTAAATTAGGCATGACGGAAATGCTGATACTGTACTGTACAATTCAATGTCCCCATAGTAGCCATTTCATGTTATAAAAGTGTTTGATACCAAATCACAGCATGATTTTTTTATGGTGTTCCTCAAGGTCTTGGTGTCTTAATGTGGTATTTTGGAGGGATGTTTGACCATTTTTATCAATTCTTCAGTGGTCAAAAAGGGTTACATTTTGCACCAAATCTGTGTAACAAATGGTATCAACCCAAAAACTTCTGAGACACAATTGAGCATGGGAATGGCCATAATATACTTCCATCATAATGTTCTACACCCTTATACACACATTTGAAAAGGCCCCTAACCAAAAACAGAACACACAGGGCTGAGCTGCATTTCAAATTAATCTTCAGGTACCCAGCTTTCAGATGATGCATACCACTTCTATGTGGCATATACTGTTGACCTGCTATCTTCCCCTTAAGTTATCCTGCCCCCACTAAAAAAAGACAAAAATGGGTCTATGGTCGGTGGTGGGGGTGGTGGAAGAGGTTAAAGGGATTTGATTTCTACATGTTATATCTATGCTATTGTACACATGTGAATGTGCAAATGACCCATAAATGTGAAACACATTTACAAAAATGCAAAAATGTGATGAAACAAAAATACTTCTTGTAGTAAGTAGCACTTTAGTAACAGGTTTACTTTAAATGCTTTACAGATACTTTAATTCTGATTTCTGATTGACACAAAATATCAGTAATGAGCAGAGTTTTATTTAAGTTTCTAAAAACATATGAGTTAGTAATATCTCTCTCTGCGTGGAATAAAAAGTAAAATATCAGCTATTACTGCAAAGCTCAACAGAAACTATTTTCCACTTAAAATCAATTTTGCATGGTATAACCATGACGATTGACATTTGAAAGAGCAACTGATGGAAACTTAACTTCCCCAACAGATGCTGGGGTGTCCCTGCTTGATCAAAAACAGAGGTGCTTTAAACAGGATCCCCCCTCCTCCCCCCGCTCTCTGGATAGAGTGGACTTGTAAGAAGTCACAATGCTCTTAGCCTTAGCCAGCTGCAATTGACGGCTGAAAAAGAAACAAGAAAAAAAAATGCTGTGCACTAACTGGAGGGAAGCATGTTTGTTTTGTCGGGGGGCCTGTCAGATTATCAGGTATGACAGAAACAGATGGCCTCGCAGATCGACTTGAGGCTGTCTGAAACAAAAAACGTGTTGTTTCATCTAGGAAGTAGCATTCAGAAAAAAATTACATCTTCATAAGGCACCGTGCTCTGGTCTGCCAAGAGACATTTAAAGACTATGCAAATCAGATGTGACTGATTGAGACACAGTTGATCATTTCTCATTTGTATACAGTGCATAGACAGTGGAACGTTTAGCATAACAATCAATACCCAAACAGAGAGTGAGTTAGAGAGGGAGAGAGAGTGTGGGTGTGTGATAGGTTACATACAAGCCCTCCCTGTAGCCATCGATGAGGGCCTGGAACAGCGGTTTGTTGTGGGGGATGGTTTGCAGTATGTTGCCATCATTTGTCACATAGCCAATGGCCCACTGGCCCAGCCGTGTACAGCTCAGTCTGAAGATGTAACTGTCAGAGAGAGAAAGAGGTGATGATGTTAAAGCAATTCAAACATTTTTCACTGTCAAGTTCCCTGTGATATTGTATAGAGATCACTCAAACAGCTGTGAGTGGACTGTTGTAATACTTTATTTACTTTTAATAATAAAAAGTTGAGTTTTTAAATAAATGGACACACTATAACGTCCTTATCTAACTTTGACTAGTCGTAAATAAGCAACTTGTTAACATACATTTATCGACTTTTAGCTGAATAATTTCATGATTATGTGATCATAATTTGTTGTTTTTTTAATTACTTGAAAATTTGTAATTTTACAGCCACAACTACACATAATCAACCAATGCCACATGCCACAGTATTTATAGTCTAAGCCTATTTTATTATTACCCATGTACACATGTATATTCTTATACATACTGTATATATTCTTATTTTTTGTCTTGTATTTTTTGCTGCTACACTTTCCTGGATTTCTTTCATTGTATTCTTCTGTATATGTTATTTCTTGCTGTATGTATTTTAATGTAAAGCACGCTGAATTTACCTGTGATGCAATGTGCTATAAAAATAAAATTGCCTTGCTTTGCCTAACCTAAGCAGCATTGAGCTTCCTCAACAGGAAAACACATACAACAACAATAAAACAGAACAAAAAATAAGTGACACAAAAAACTACATACTATAAAAACCTGATGACAGGCATTTGATTACACATGACTACACAACATTAAAGTTTTCTACATGTCTGTAGTCAAAATTTATGTTTCTAATCAAGCTGTAATTAAAAACTAACTAAACTAATTTTGTGTTTAAAGGTATAAGTACAAATGCATAACAGTGGAACACATTTTGTAGTTTTGAACAGTTTATTTTATATGTGATTTTGCATAAATTTACCATAACAAATATATTAATGCCAGAAAATGTCCTCATTACTGTAATGCTGTGATACTCATTTTAACCATCCCTAAATATAAGTGATGCAATGCTGCAGATTTTTAAGTGCAGTGAGCATATTTATCCACTGCACATTGACTTTTACCTGTGCAGTCTATTACCAATAATACAAAAAGGTAATACTAGCTCAAAATAGTGTATTATTATCATCTATCAGATTTCTTTTAAATTATGCAGTATAAAACTGCCAGAATCATCCATATACAGTATCATAAGACTGTTTAATATTCAGCCTAGGAGCTGCTTCAAGTTATCACTTTTCAGATAATGCTGATGGCGTGTTATCACTTAACATACAATAACGTATGCTACTGTCTTAGCACTGATCCTTCTGTCACTCAAGATAATGTATGCTAAGCATGTAAGCAATCTTCACAGAACTTGGTTTGTTGGTTTTCACACAGTTTTAGTGTCTGGGAACTCTTCTCAAAGGTCTCAATGAGATTCAGCATGGTTAATCTTCACAAGTATACACAACAGACTGGTCTCAAGAGTCACAACAAATAAGGCAAGCTCTAATCTTTTCAATCACACCATTGGTACAAGTGCCTTTCTGTTGGATTGAAAACATAAAAGCAACTATTATCAGGCCTCATGATGAGTGCACTGACACACAAATGATCAATTCCCTCATACAGTCAGACCTACATAACTACTGCTACTACTGTGTGTGTGTGTGTGTGTGTGTGTGTGTGTGTGTGTGTGTGTGTGTGTGTGTGTGTGTGTGTGTGTTGTGGGCTTTGGAGACACTGCATCAAAGGAAACCAGATGCAGAGAACACACTCTTGATTAATAAAAGGTTTAAGAAGAGAAAGATGAATCGAGCCTTCTTTAGGACAAATGAAGCTCCAGATCAGTCCTTGGAAGGACTTGAGGTGATAGCATTATAAGGTGCAAACATGATATAGAACTCATTCTTCTAGTAGTCTTCGAACAAGTAAACTGTCCTTCAGATTTGCCTTATTTCAGGAAGGATATTTTCTTTACTCACATTTGGCACTTTTTGGGGTCATTTCATCAACAGCCATGACCGGTATATCCCTGGAATTAATGCTAATAGCCTTAACATTCATTTGCACAGACCTGATGTGACCACTGGAGGGTAGAGCAGATGAGATGATTACAACTCACACACTTCAACCACTGAGAAAAGAGCCAATAACCTAAAAAACTATGTTTTATTATGGCGAAATACAGTCTACTATTGCCTTTTATATAAAACTAAACTGCAAAAAACAATGGTGCGTCTGCTGCTTTATCACAGAGGGATTTCCTTGTGCAAATCACAGCTGAATACAATGGAAACAGCTCAGCACAAGGTGGAACAATTGGAATGTGAAAAAGATGTGAAAAAAGAGAAAGAAGAGGTATTATAAATGCAGTCCAGCACGAGCACAGGGCCTAGAGCGAGCCTTGACCACAGTATGATCCCATCTCCACCAGCAACAAAGGCACCAAGCTAAATCCACCAGGGTTTTGACTGAAAATAGACGTGGGAAGACAGTTTGAGAGTTTCAGACTGTTTCACTGATACTAATAAGCTGTGTTTCACCTCTGACTGGAAGAGCTTTGCTGAGGACAGAAAGTATGCCTGTCACACATGCATTCAAGTAATCATCACTTTCAGTGTGACAACTATGTTTAGTGTTATTGTTTAATTAAGATATGATCAATACATTGTGGGTTGACTTTTCACCAATCTGTAAGATCTTGCTTATCCCAAGTGTATGCATAGAAGTGTGTGTGTGTGTGTGTGTGTGTGTGTGTCTATGTGTGTGCGGGGGCATATTTGTGTGTTTGAGTGCGTGTCTGAGTGAGTTGAAGTGGTAACATGTAGTGGCTCATCTGATATGACTGCCCTCCCCCACACAGCTGTGTGTGTTTTGTGTGTGTGTGTGTGTGTGTTCCAGTGTTGGTTCATAACAATGGTATTTGCATAATTCACTCGGGGATCAGTACCCTATACATTTGCATACTCAGACACACACTAGCCCCTTCCACACTCACTTACACAGACACACACACAAACGTTTCCTGCCATTATCTGCTCTGCTCTACCATGCCGCAACGCAAGACCAGCTAATCACAGGGCATGCATGGCTCAGCTCAAGGCTATACGAGCTGCTCACAATAAATTAGCACTCAAGCTACTTTCTTCCTCTCACCAGGAACATGCCACATGGAGGGAAAACGCTCAGATGAAATCTGGTTCATGCTCTTAATTCTGGACATAGACAATATCAAAGCAGGTTCATAAGGTCCATAAGAGACCTCGATGGCGACCATGTGCTCCGTGAAAAGACAAAAAGGGAAAAAACCCTCAAGGTTGGCACAACACCAAACACAGCTTGTCAGCATTCGTTTCAGAAACCAGTGTGTAGGCTACTGCTATACACGTGCACACACACACACACACACACACACACACACACACTGGTCACACTGGTCACACTGGTCACTTGTTTTTTTGCAGCAAATGTGTCCATTATTTTCTGAGCATGCAGCAAAGCAAATGAGCTTGGAGTTTCCCAGCTGAAAGAGAGGTGCATGCTGTTTGCAGACTGCATCCACCTGCATGCTTGCTACAATACAATATTAGTTTGACACTATGAGCATTTAATCTATATTATTACAAAATTTGTTTTCCATAAAGGTGGGTAAACTCTATTCTGAGATTACTTGTTGCATTTTTACATAGCATTTGCCTGTCTTTTTGACAGACAGACTAGTTTCTCATTTTGTGTCTGTGTGTTTAGGGATCATAAACACCCTGCTGTTATCATAAGTTTTGAAACAAAGATATGACATATTTTATGAATATATACAACAGTAATAAGGAGTTCTGGGAAGGTTGTTCAGAGGTGTCACAGCAAAGTAAGACCTGTTTATGACACATACGTATAATCCCAAATGGAAATTTATAAGCATTCTTTATTTCTGACTGATATACGTTGCTACGGTGACCAACGTAGTCAATATTCATGAGAATATGTGCAGGTCGAGGAGATCAGTGGTTATATCCATGTAAATTGGATCCTGAAACAGCATGGTGACTTTCCGACCTGGCTGTGCGTCGGCACACAGATGGGAGGGGTTCAGATAAGTTAAGGGTAAACAAATCCTGATATCTTGGCTCGTCAAAGAGGCAGAAGAAGGTTATTTTAGTTCAACCCTCACATGAATTTAAAGGCTCTGAAAATCTACCTAAACCTCAAACCTATACCAGAATGCTGTTTGTTGATTTCAGCTCAGCATTCAACACAATCTCCCCCATGAAACTGATTGGTAAACTTAGCACTCTGGATATTGGACTTCCTCACAAACAGACCCCAGACAGTCTGGATTGGCGGTCACACCTCCTCCACTCTAGTGCTCAACACCGGAGCCCCACAGGGCTGTGTGCTCAGCCCCCTCCTGTTCACACTGTACACCCACGACTGCAATCCCCAACATGGAGAGAACTCTGATGTGAAGTTTACGGATAACACTAACACATAACTAATACAAACAACAATGAGTAATGTATAACATGCAGGTTTAATCAACAGGTATCTTAGCTGGTCATTTGCACTTTTATATCAAATTTGATACTACTGATTTGGATTGACTGTTTATTTTACTTTACTCTTTTATTCTGTCAGCCTGTTCACCCTGCTGCCGTACCACCAGACTACAGAGCAGCTGTGGTGTTGCTACTTAAAAGATCTTACTTCTTCCTCCACTGATTTCTTGTTGAGTTGAACTTGGTGAATCTGCTCTGTAGTATTTTCCATTCTGGTCATTAGCAGCTCATCTTGGTCAAACATATATGTTATAGCTGTGAGATTTCTAGTTACTTTTACACTGTGTGCCACATTGCCATAGCAATCTACACCACATGGCTTTGTTGTTTCCACAGCCCTCTTGATCATATTTGCATGTAATTATCACTACATAATTATGTTGCTTTTCACAGTACATCACGTGTATACAAACATATAGATATGGAAAAAACACCACTGTAAATCAAGTTTCCTATACCTTTAATAAAATAATAACTAATAATGTTTCTTTTCTAATTTTAACTTAGCTTGTTGCTCATTTAGTCATGAATATGTAATGTTATAGAGAAATACTTAAAATTCAAAATCAAGTTTTTAGGTACTTAAATACACACACAGTTACCATACCTGCCAGGCTTGTTGATGTACTTGTGGAGTCGGGCCTTGACTTCATCATAGGTAAGGAAGGCCATGTAGCCGGGGTGTGTCACTGCCAGGAAATTCCAGTTCCTCAGAATTGACCCCCATGGCTGAAAAAGACCACCCAATGTTGTTTTAACTAAACAGATTATTGTGAATTGTACATTCATTTTTCATATTTTAGTCATGTGCTTCTGCCTCAAATAAGTGATAAATAGTTATTGGCTGAATCTGAATTATCTGGCTGCTGTCAAACTAGCAAACAACAAACTGAATGAGAGAGAACGCAGAAAGCAGAGGTGTGTGATATCTAGGAGTTTGGGTTCCAGCATGTGCACTGTAGCTAGTTGTGTTTGGCTTTGTTTGCAACTGGTTTGAGGTTTTCTGCAGGACAGAGTTACATAGATGCCAAAACACTTGATGTGGAAGAGAACTAGCTAACACTACTGCTAAGGGGTGGAGTCTGTTTACTTGACTGCTCAACAAGAAAGAAATGATGTGCTATAAAAATAGCTCTACATGTAACATTACATACACATACAGAAGACATCTGACTACAAAGCACAAATATCCTCTCGAAAAAAGAACATTGGCCTTTTGGGCTGAAATGGCAATGGAGCAAGCCCTAACCACTCTGTGAGTTTATTGATTCGAGCTGTAAACTTGATAGTGGCCCGCCCAAAAGAGGCAGGAACTGCCAAATGGAACTAAAAAAACTAACGACTGAGTGGGACATAGACTGGAAAGCAAAACCATCCTCTCATTCTGTTTTTCACAGTCAGATCACACATTTGTGTCACATGGGTTTGATCTATTTAAAAAAAAATCCAATTACCTACAGCTAGATGACACACTACGCACTCAAAAGCACAACTATAGCTGGAGTATTACAGTATAAGACCAAATTCACCCTGCAACATTTTGACCAGATTTGTTCTGAGAGGATTGGACTATATCACCTTCATGTAGGTCCTCTGATCCCCTGCCTCCCATCAGGATTCCCAACCAGTGAATCAAGGTTGACCACAGGGGACAGCCTCAACTGACACACAGGTTACACCAGCCTGGAAGTGGCTTCCCAGGATACAGTCAGTCAATGACAACTTCTGCCCATGACTATGTTTGCTTTAGTAGACCATTTTGCACTATCTTTGCACACTGACCACCCATGAGTTCATGAAAAGTCAGCGATGAATCAGAGGTTTAAGATTTTTCTGACCTTTTATTTTTTGCTTAATAACCTGATAAAAACAACACACAGATATTGTGATAATAAAAACTGTTTGTTCGTTTTTTATTTTTTGTGATATGGTCACTTAGTCTCATTTTTCATGTTCAGAGTAAGCATGCAAAGTACAAAGGTTCTGCCAAAGCAAAACAGTGCTTTAAGGCTTCACCGCCCACACACCATCTTGAAGCCACATGGGCCAGTAATCTGTCAACAGGAGGGATCTAAAGCCACACACATCCAAAAACCTCAAACAAGCACAAAAATAGAACCAAAAACATCAAAGAGAACAAATATTTTCTAAATAAATAAGGTTTTGATGCAGCATCTGCTGCTGTGTCACACTGTTCTGGTCACTGTGCATTTTGATGTGAGGTAACTGGTAAGCTAAAGCGTGGACCAAAAAGCCTTCTTCATTGTGAGTCTGCATACATTATATCCAAACATGACTTTTGCTGCTTAAAACAAACATCACAACATCCACAAGGTTATTTACTGGCTATCAAATGTTTGCCACAGTACAGTAGTGTGCACCTCTCAGCTAGAAAAGCCTGACGAACCCCATTGTGACTGAAAGTATGGTCTCAGTTTAGCTCTCACTTCAAGTACAAACAGGCACTGCCCTTACTGTCTATTATAGCCAATGCCCTATTTAAACTGTCTCTTCTAGATTATGCCTTACGAATAAAGTTCAGGAAGCAGTTAAGATGTGTATGGGATATTTTTCGAGACAATGGGCCTCATGCAAGAACATTTTCAGATTCTACTTTCTCTTACTGTTTTTTCGTATGGTGGGCTCGTGTGAGTGACAATTAACAGTTGACAAGCCACTTACCAATAAGCTCAAGACGTGTCCCAACCACACTATTTTGCAGCACAAACGAGTCGTGCACTCCCCCGGGCCATCGAGCAACGAAATTAGGCAGGATGTCTTTAGCATCTGATATAATCTGGACGTTAATGGAGTGACACTGCTTGTGAGGAAGGGGACTGAGTCAGGTGAAGGCGCTTTGATGTGTACATGTGTACAGTCTATTGCTCCTATGATGTTGGGTAGTCCAGCAATGGCATGAAAGTTCCTCTTAATTTGTACTTGTTTCATGGTGGTTTATGGGAATTTGATGTACCTCATCATCTGATGAGGGCTTTGATGACCAAGGGGAGCGCACAACACACAGAAGACTGGGACGCACCCGATCTGTCTCCTAACTCCCTTTGGAAAGTTCCTGTGGCCAGGAATCCGATTGTGGTGAATACCTGTACATTTCAATTAGGGTTGGATCGGCGTGAAGAAGCACAGTCTGTGGTAATCTAAACCGCAACAACAACCATTCATCTGTCTCTGCCAGTATATCAGCACGTTGTCTAAAGACACGCTCTCTTCCAAGGGCTTGATGCGCTAAGGCATCCAAAAGAAGTAAGTCAGCCATGAGGCACCTGGTTACACTTCCCGTTGACCTTATTATAGACAGAGACAAATTAACCTTCAATCTAGATTATTATTATCTAGATTATTCAATTCAATCCAAGAAATGGTTTCCCCTTCTCTGAATCACCTTAGAGTACATTTGGCTAAAGATACTGAAATTAGACAAAGACAAAGTGTGGCAATCTGCACTTTCAAGAATCCATTTCACATCCACATGCCTTGGAAATGTATATTACAGTTCAAGGTAATACACTACATGGACTACATTTCAGGGAAAGTAAACCAGCTAAGATGATCCCAGGTTCAGATATGACCTGCTCCCACTGTCATCAAGGTGAAGTCACTCTGTATCACATTTGGAGGAATCCAGCTCTGGGTCCCTTTCGCTCTACCTGAAACAATTTCTAATATCTGTAATAAGAACATAGGACCAGAACTAGGAAAAGCGGTATTTGGAGTAGCTTCAAGAGAGTTTGCACTTGGGTGCATAGTCTGATTCTGGCACAAAGGTTAGTGTTGATTAAATGGAAAACTGCCAAACCCTCACTACTCTCTAAATTAGTGGAAAATATTAAGGCACATCGAACTAGGACATCTGTGAACTTTTGTAAAGTCTAAAAACCTTTCCTCTCCTACTTTGAGCAAAAATTTGTATCAAAACATGAAGCATAGATTCCCTGAACCTCCTTTCTCACCCCTCCCTCAGTGTATCTGGCATCTTTCTTCTTTGTGATCATTTTGCTTGTGTATTTGTGCATTGGGTATATTCTGTTTAAGGAAGCTATGTTGTTATGTATGTTGTTAGATACAGTTATTCAGGTGGCTTCTGGAAATCTATTTAAATATAATGCATAAATGCAATCTGATATGTATATTTTGCTTATCATAAAATAGTTAGTGCTATGTCCTGTATTCTTCATTAGATGAGGTTATGATAAATCATGTGACAGTGACATGACATTTGGTGGTTTGAGCTGCTGATGAGAAAAGATTACTCCAGTATAGGTTCCCCCCCCTTTTCCATGACACATTGCCTATTATTATGTTGAAGGGCTTCTAGCAGTAATTTGGCAGGATATGTCTGGCTTGTTATCTCACATCAAAGGGAGACTGAAAATGCAGTCCACAGTGGAATAGATCCTAACAACAAACTAGAGGAAATGCATGGAAATGCCAAAACCTGTTGCACTTGTATACAGTTTTAACCAATAGTGCTATGTGCCATGTGTGTCAAAAGGTTTGAAACCTGGTTTATTTTGACCAACCTGGAAGAGGCGTGTAAAAATGTCGAACTCAAACACAGAAATGTAGTCGTTGCAGGTGAGGTCGATGGTGGATTTGAGGGCCATGGCCTCCAGGCCCGAGCTGATGGGATGCACTTCGTGAAGGCACTGTCGGAAGACTTTCCATGGCACTATCGTCCTGCAAGAGAGCGACAAGTCCAATCATAAAAGATACAAAGGATACAGCAACTTGCAAACAAAAGGTATTTTATCAAATAATGCATCTTTAGTGATAGAAATGTACATTTGACAAATGTCATGCAAGAGTTTTTGTACAAGAAAAAAACTGAGCAAATTCACAGCAGATGTGATTCATAGATAAGGTTGAACGTTTGTTCTATTCACACAACTGCTATAGCTTTTGATTAAATCAAACAATAAAAAGAAAAGAATAACATTCTTTCCAGGGTTATAGAGTATATTAAAGTGTTGGTGAAGTCTGGTTGTACAAACTGAGGAGAAGAGAAATATCTCACCAACAACTGATGTGAGAAACATGGCATTTGATTTGATAAGGCCAATAGGAAACAAAGGTATCTGTTGTCATTTGTGCCAAATGTCAAATTACCAAATGCATGTGATGACTGTGATCAGCAGCCTCAGTGGCCTTTACACTGACGGGGTCAAACACAAGAATTTAATCTCACACTGCCTATCTACTACTGGTATCGACTACTATCTTACTTCCTGACATATGTAAAAGCTTCTGTCGCAACAACAGTACACAGCTAAAATGCACTGCTACTAGGCAGCAACATAGACTTGTTAAATTAAAAAAAGGCACCTTCAGAGAGATTAGTTTATACTGTAGCACTAAACACAAAGTCTAACTGGAATAAGCAACATGTTTTTGTACATAATGAAGGAATGAGATGGTCAGAGGTCTGGTCTGGTTCCGAAACTCCTACACAGCATGTTATTGTTGAGATACAATCATTTCATGATTGTATCTCCAGAGGCTGCACCACATCAACGTGGAGAAGAGCTCAAAGGGAGACAAAAACACTCATGCACCAAATACTTCTGATGTAATACACAATTGAAAAGTGTCACATTACATGTGAGTAAAACAGATATATATTACTGAAATATGAAATAACAAATGAAATACACATTTTGTTGACCTCTCTGGTGTGAGCGCCATTGCTCTGTTCATTGTGCTGACATGACGACAAATGTGGCTCTGCAGCAAAAATAGAAATATGTATTTGCACCGAAGGTGAAACCTGAAACTCCACAAGGCCCACCAAGATGAACAGTGGCCGCTCCATTATGAGGACATTTTCAGGCTCAAGAGAAATGTCTCTTAGTGCACATTTCCCCCTCTGTTTGAGTGCCAGGCTTTTTAATTCGACCTCTCAGCCACGAGCACTCAAGTGTGGAGACACATCTCAGCTGAAAGCCCTTCTGCTATTCTCATGATGTTCTTCCCACGTTTAAATACAAACCACAGCTGAGCACATTCACACCTCTTCTTAACGTTACAAGCCACCTCATATGTCACACATTATTATTGAATATGATTGTTGTGTTTCTGCAACACAACTATAGGGCTGATCCGACTGAAATGAAGTTATCATCGAATGCTTTGTCAGTTCTTTACATATTCTCCTTTGATTAGATATTTTCTGATTTAAGTCATAATTTTGCCAACTTTATACTATTTTATATCAGAAACATTCTTGTGTGGCTGCTTCTATGAAGATAACCCCAGTTTGTGCCTCTATTTATAAATATTGATGTTACTTTGTAAAAATAACGTACAAAAAGACAAAAATAACTCGTCTTGTGTTTTATAAAAAAACCAAGGACATGTGTCATTTCCCGCTAACTAGACCGGAACTGCAGTCACAACTCGAGAAACAAATTAAAAATCTTTTTTATGGTGCAGAAGACTGAGCATGTTTATCATCTAGATGGTGAGCAGAGAGTACTGAAATGTAATTATTGTACTGACAACAGTATCACAAAATGTCAAATGATACCCAGCCGTTGCAACACAATGAAGAGACATTTGACTTCTGAATCACATCAAAACATACAATACTATAATCAGGCAAAGAAAGTGAAAATCAATCAAAGAGTATGCTACGAGGCCAGCCGATTGTAAACTCAGTGCTGGTATGATGATGGTAGAAATGGAAAAAATTGGACACTGGTGATACAGTTTCACAGCAACTCCTGAGCTACCAACTGGAACAGCAGGAGAGGAGCCCGTCATGTTTTAATACCAGCACACAGCCAGTGTTAGAGGAGAGGGGGAGGGAGACAGAAGGGAAAAGAGACACCACAACGACTAATGAGTGAGAATACGGCCCACTTGAATGCTTCATGACCTCAGAGTTGAGCAGAATCCCTTTTGATAGTAATCAAGGCTGTAATAAAAAAAAAGAAGCAAGCCAGTGCTGACGGGAACTTCACTCTCTGGCTCAACGCATGCCTGACCACAACTTTAATAGTTACTTGCTTGTATACATTAGCCTCACACACCCACTGCTGTGTGAATCTAATTATTAATTATACTGCAGTATTAAGTATAGCATATGCAAACTGTACCTCAAGAAGCAGCTAGTTATCCCTTACATATAATTGACACAGCGTAATATACTACATACAGATATTTAACACATAGAGTTCATTGATCTGAAAGAGATCATGTGACATGGGTAATGGAGTGATCTCATTTAGCGAAGCTGACTAGGCTGAATCTGGGACAATTGACTGAATGATTCAGTACGACCTTGATTGGGTGGTGATTTATGAGGAGGGAAACTCTTTTCACAAAGCTCAGTTCTTGCAGGGTACGGGTCTCCCGTTACAGTGTTTCTGGTATAAAATTCCCTCTTTATGTTTCCCTGTTTAGCTGCAGTGAAGGGACAGTAACAAAAAGAGGGAATTTTGTTCTAAAAAGACTATCTTTGGAAGATATCCACTTGCTTTGTCTAACTGGGATGACTCAAGCCTCATATTCAGATAAACTTTTGAATACATTTTTGCATGGAAGGAAGGCCTTGAATTTTGTCCCCCTCACTTACATTGAAAGCGCAGTAGGAGTTGGAGGAATGATTACAGCAAGCAAAACCTGTTTCAATGTTCATATGGGCACCTGACTGTTGTTTAAGGTCAGACTTGAAAAACTGTGGACCTAATCTTTAAAGATTTCCCACTAATAAAACACTTTTCCTTAGAATGAACAATGGGGCAGATGTAGGGTAAATCCTTGCCTCTGGTTATTCCTGCTCTGATGTGATTAATCATGAGATTTGCTCTTAAAGGTTCCTCCTACACATAACTGTCAGTAGTGAGCTAAATATGTCTTATTCTTCAGGTTCAGCGAATAATTGTTTTTGCTCTTAAGTTGGTTCTTTACAGTATTCTGAAGAAGTAACACATTGCATATTGTCAACAGTAGTGTGTTTGGAAAGTACCAAACAACTTGGCTGTAAGGATCACCAGAACCAGAAAATCAAGACACCCCTTCGTTGTCACTGTAAATAAATCACTATTAAAATACCATTGAAACAGCAGAATATTCAGGTCTGTTTCTCTTCACCTAAGAAGTAAAGCTATTAAGGCTTTTTCATATGTTTTTGTGCTAACTCTATCTATGACAACATGCAATACTGACCTTTTGCAGTGTGAGTAAATATGTATGTATGTAATAGTACATGGGATAATACATTCACCTACATTTACTCCCTGTAAGCAAAGTTCCAGTGTTTTCTGGTTATCCTATTATTCTGAGCAGTGCAGAAAGTGTTCCTCTACTTAGGGAATTCAGCAAATAAATACACTGTATAATGTTTTTTAGGGGTTATTTGTGGGCTAAATAGGGTTTTTTGGGGGTTTGATAGGGCCACTATTACTCTAAGAACCACACAAACCTTTGAATGACTCTTAACTTAAAGAATAATCAGTGATTCTTTAAAGCAACTTGAGCTTCCAAGCACAACAAAGTGGCACTGTGCTTTTATTTTATCAGTAAAAAACAACTGATGAAGCAGTTCAAACAAGAGTCTGAAACAGCACTGAAAGTCTAGGCTGCTAAAACTCACAGTTAGTTAGTTAGTCGGCATATAGTCGGCGTATATAACAGGAAATAAAAACAGACCAATCTGAATTTAGAGCCCTGTCCAAGTCTTAAATCTTATGTAAAAATACACTATTCCAATCAGATACATCCAAAAACACTGATGCAATAAGAAAAGCGCTCTAAAACCCCTGATACAGACCTTGTAAGTTTGTCTTATTTGCCTGCATAAAGTGTCATGTATGGTCACTGGCAAAGCACACAGGAAGTGATGAACTGAAACTGTGAACCGCAAATAAAATGTCATTGTCATTTAGGGAAAGCAAAATGTGAAGCTGCCAAATGCAACTGTTAACACAAAATACTGTTTTTAGACCCATAAAGCTTAGCGAAAGGTGACAACGTACAGACAATGAAGACTGAGACTGAGTAAATGGGAGAGGTTGTATAGGCACATGTTCGTACACAAAGAGAAGTCATGACCTTGTCTTAGTTGTGTATGTGAGACAAAGACTGGTCAAACAAGCAGCTGCTCTCAGCTGGGTGTGGCTGTGTGTGTGTGTGTGTGTAAGCAGTGCTCAGTGTGACAGTCTGTTACGATCTTGCAGTTGCTCCAACATCAGAGCATCTCTCCCTCATGCCATTATATTGATAAAAAGCATGCGCGCGGTTGAGTCATCAACAAAGTAATAGTATCCTGGAGATAACATTAAAAAACAGGAAACATCCACAAAAGCTGACATCACAAAGATCCTGACAGCAGCTTCTCCTTATCACAGAATGAAATCTTGATCTACCAAAAAGGAAAGCATCAACTCAAAGCTGCAAAAGACTACAAGACATCACGATGAGGTGAAGCTTACTTTTCTCCAAAAAAATTCCTCCAGAAGTCAGCGGCATCAGCTTTGGTAATCCTGAAAGTGTCCCCCTGGAACTGTCCTCCAGGGAAGATGGCTTTGATTTCAGCCAGCATGTGGCTGAAGATCAGAGACAGCTTGGTCAGGTTCCTCCTGCAGAGAAGAGGCCAGAAAAGAGAGGAAACAGTTGGTGCACCATAATAGCCTCAAACGCTCGACAGACACCATATGAAAATGATGTGGCCTTCTGAATTCTGGTCATATTTGCAAATGTTGTTGACTTCAAATGTACTGGTACACGGAAGCGGATCTCTGACAACACTCTCTTAGCACAATATACAATACTTCAAAGTATAGAGATGATTTACAAAAGCAAATGTAAATTAATTATACATCCTACAAAATGTCTCAAAAGTCTAGAAAATAAATCACAAAACAAACAAAAAAAGGCTTCAATCTGTGCTATATCACACATTATACATCATATCTGTCACATGATAAATAAAACTGAACATGAAAAACTGTCCGTGTCATATTACTCAGAATGTGTTGAATGACACATGATGTGAGGAAGGTCACACTCATCCCATTCAGAGATAATTATGTGATAAATTCAAACCCAAAGCCAAATTTTGTCATTTTCCAGCCTGCAAAGTCACTTCTGCAATGTTCAAATCTAATGTCAGAGTCATGCAGCTACTCGAATCCACTTGGTGCTGCTTGTTTCAAACCATCTTTGACTGTAAATACACCTTTTTAACTGTCTAGCACAAGCCAAAATGTTAGACAATGTAGATGTCGCTTAACTTCGTCCTGTGCACAATAACAATCCAGTCTGTGTGTGCATGCACCATTCTATCTGAAAGCCAGAAAACAGACAATAAACCCTTAAATAAGAGCTGATACCAGGATGTAAAATCTACAGCACAGGCAGCAAATAAACCACTGACTTTGTTGGACCTTTTAAAGAGTTCTTGCACCCATAAGTGGATTCATTTTTAGTGACTATTGCATATAGACAACAATACTGTAGACTACCCAGTATTTGGATCTAATGTGAACATTTAAATAAGCACTTGAAAATAATACACCTGCACCATGTCCTTGATTACATATTATTATTACTATAGGAGAAGTAGAAGTTGTAGTAACAAATCTAACACTATACTGCATTGCATTATACTGTATTACTTACACTATTACTACTTATATTATTAATGTATATGTATTATCATGGTATTCTTTTCTATTTCCATATATTAAATAGCATTGTATTATTATTGTACAGTGTGTATATTACATATACTGCACCCATAGTATATGTAACACTATATACTTTAATATACTTTATGTATATTGTATTTATTATGTATACTTATACCTATATTTATAGCATAGTACAGACAATATGACTATCGGAGTTGCACTACTGGATTTCTTTCATTTACAGTCTAAAATATTGTAATGTATACAGTTTTTCAATTTCTGATTCTGTATTTTGATCTATGTGATTCAAATTTACATTCAAGTGTTAGCACAATGTAAAAACAGTTCTTGTCTCTGATAAAGGAAAGAACTGTACGAGTTCTCAAACACTGGCTGACCAGCACAGAAATAATACATGTGAATTCTACAGATATTTAAAACAATGACTGCTAAATTCACACTTCTGGAGTGTGATTATCTGTAAAGGAAATGCTATTAGGTAACATTAACCTGGCAGTGGTAGAGCACTTATCAAATATTTCACTTCGGAATTTAGGATTTTTTATTCCATCTATACAATATACAAATATTAATTTGCATTTAAATTGCATTAACAAAACAGAGTTGAGCACTGCCACAGAAAGAGAAAAAGTGAGTTGTGAGATTAGTGCTGAAATAGCTGAGATATGGATAGTGGAGTTTAAGCTTATAGCCGAGCAGCCACATATAAGTTAGCAATATTCCTAAATCCTGAAGGAAGTAGGGAAGGAGGGTTGCTTATTCTTTGTGAAGTGTTGGTGATTCTCGTCTCCCTCTCCTCTGGGATGGGGATTTGCCTCCAGCTCCCTGTGAGATTAGACTGTAGGCTCGTAAACACTCCAGGGTAACACACACGCACAAACAGTAGACAGGGTGACTTTGCCCAAGGTGTGAGTTTGTGGGACAAAGACAGTACACTGGCTGTGGGGTGCTGATAACAAGCTTTGTGTGTGTGTGTGTGTGTGTGTGTGTGTGTGTGTGTGTGTGGGTGTGGGTGTGCGTGTGTGTTGTACCTTGAGCACATCATCCAAACTTTTAATTCTTTATTCCTGCACAAAATAGGCTGAGTTTTGTTTATCACACCTCTGTGACTCATCTGTGTCACAGAACAAACATTCTACTGAATTAATAATTTAAAGTACGTCTGTGTTTGGGGTGACGGGGGTGTGTGTTGTGTCATTTTTTCCAATATCAATTCAAATTTAACATAAGCTTCTCCTCAGTCAGTGCTTTAAGTGGAAAAAATAAGTGTCAGTTCTCCCCTTATTCACAATGTTGGCTGCAGGTGTTTTTGTTGATGCTAATGTTACATCAGGCTCTTCGCTGCTAGGAGTGGCGCTAACGCACATGAAAAATTCACAATACACCAAAGAGTAAAATGTAGAAGTGCAGAACTGGCCCACTTCAAGCACGGCCCTCAGTGACCCAGCCTCAAACTATGATGATCAGAAGAACGTTTACTTTTATTGACAAAGGAAACACATGATCAACACTTCAGTGATATGACTCAATCAACAACTGCAACTGCAAGAAGCATAAGCTATCTAGAAAATACATTGACTCCATTCCTTCAACAGCAAACATCAGATGCGTTCTCTTCATACTAGGTTGATCGAGATGACAAATAATCCAGAGAGTTTTCCATGTATTGCACTTGTAGAGTAGTGAGTGGAATAAAGTAAAGAGGGGAACAGCAGTTTAACGTGGGATAAGTGAGAATCAATGTTCTGTGCCTTGGTGGTAGCATACACTCCAGTCTCTCTGTGTGTGTGTGCCTGCACTGACAAAGCCAAGCCCGTCTCAGTAATTTCATGCACATGCTTTCATGCTCCCAATCACCATTAGGCCTCTAATTAACCGAGGACCAGCCAAAAAACTCTCCATTGGGATGCAGAGGGAAAGGCAGCAGATGCTTACATAATGGTTGTGATTTGAACTCATTTCCAGCCTCACCCCCAAACAAACAGAACAGCAGGATGCATTCTGAGCTGTATGATGTATTTGCAGTCATTTTTGGTATATATCTTTGCTCACTGCATCATGAGACAGCACTGCTCACTGACAGTGAGAGAGAGATATTTTTGTAGCATCTCATTGGAATCAAAATGCAGGGCAAATTGTATGGTCAAGTCCTCTGCAATAACATTGTACATGGTTTGGTCCGTTAGTCTTCCTCATGCGTCCTTGCCATGCCCTGTGCCATTAGACTGGTTATGTAATCTGCCTTGTTTGACAAGCGCCGCAGGAAAGCCAGCCCATTCATTAAGGCTAATGTACTCAGAGTGGCCAGAAACAGTTGGCTCACTAACACATAGTTGTTACAGACATCCTTCGAAGGCTCTGTTATGTGCATATATATCCAACCCATCGGCAGCTCCAAATGAAACAGGACCAAACAAGTGTCCACCAAAACTTTCACTAAAAAGTCACATTTCAGCCTCTTCATCTTACATTCAAACATTTATACACAAACTTGCTGACAACGGCTTATATGGTGTCACACCGTTGTTGTGGTAACACCTGCACTAGTGCAGTTTAACCACCCACTACTTCTAGTCCTACTGGTTTCCTGTCACCTGAATGATATCACTCTCCTCTGTCACAAGCTGTTCTTCCTCTAGCTCACTTTGACACTGTATATTTCCCTCGAAAACTTCTCAAGTCTTAAAATAATGATATGACAGTCTAATTATAGTCATATACATGTACCATAAAAATATAATATAAATGTTTCTTGGGAGACCTAAGAAAAAAGATGAATATGTCAGTTTCATGATAGACAATTTGCCATTTTGAGAACCAGTAAGGACACATTTTCTGACCCTCTGAAGTTCCAAGTAATCATTCATCATCAATTAAAACCATACACCTGCCTGAAACTCAGGGGTTGTCTGGGATTGGCGATAGCTATGATTATGAGGCCTGGAGGTTAAAGGTCAAAGCTGGTGGATGAGGGCAGGGGGGCAGGGGGTAAAGGAACCCTTAATACCAGCTTTAGACCTGAATTAAAGCTACATGCTTTGATCCAATAGGTCCAGGAGGGGCCAGTCTTGTTTTTCAAAGTGTGTGTTTGTGTTTGGGTGTGTTTGTGCAGCTGACAGCAGAGATACGATTAGAGCAGAGTAGCCATGAGGGACTGTAATGGCTTCAGAAAGGGACTATCAGACAGATGAGATGTCTATCAGATCTCCTACATGCTGCTGCTGCCGCCACACTGAATAAGCCAAAGGGTAGGACGGAGGCTGGCGGGGAACAAACAGCTGCGATGAGGGTGAAGAGGAGGTGAGGAGGAGAGGTGGTGGTGGTTGGGTGAAAACACAATGCGGATCAAAGCAGAAAAATGGAGGAAAAATGGGAGGAGGCACTCAGTCAGTGGAGTCGCTGATTTAATTGTTTCTTAGGATTGTTATTAGCATCAATTATTCAGGCAAATCATTTGCTGCAGAAAAGAGCTACAGAACACATCCATTAAGACAGAGAGAGAAGAGGGAAAATTAGAGTAATCAATCAAGAGTAATAAAAAGCAAGAGAGGTGAAGAACAGGGGGAAATACAAAACCATAAGAGTTTGTGTTCATGAAGACTTTCTTTTATAGCCCTTTCATCCTGACTCAGAAGCTCTGATTGTATAATGGTTGGCTGAGGAGGAGGAAATCACAGATTTCGCCTCCCTCTGATAGAAAGAGTCTGATAGAAACCCCTCCGGAAGAAGTTCAGTGTGAGTGTTCATGTCATCTTATTCTTTATTACTTAACATAGGAACTTTTTAGTACATACATTATAAAATGTCTCTGAAGACATATGGTTCTATGTGTAAAACTTTTATTATCATGCTATTTAGCAGAAACATAAAAAACATGCTGGGACACACAGGAAGACATGCTGAAACACAGGTTTTAAGTTACTGTATGGGCAAACCATTTCCTTTGATTAAAGGTTGATCACTGTTGCTGAGTTAGGATAACAATGGGTTTTTGATTGTTGATGTTCAAAAGGGGTAACCATCTATTCATCCATTTTCAATACCTGCTTATGCTATGCAGGGTCTGGTGCCTATCCCAGTATCCCAGGTTACCAGTCTATCACAGGACTACAACACATAAAAACAAACATTCACTCCTATGGAAACTTTCCAATTCACCTAACTAAAGCTATACTGATAAATCATCCAGGCCGATATATCGGCTGATGTTTGCTTATTGCAGATACATCGTATCTCTGTATATGTGGGCCAAACCAGGTTTGAGGTCATTTAGAAACAGTGACCATCATTACATACTTTAAAATGTCCCACTCGGTATCCGTGGAGGCCTATCTCGGACACAATTCTTAAAAAAAAAAAGAAATGTAAGGGTTCTGTAATCTGATTGTTTGTTATGTGTTTATGCAAAAAAAACTATCAGCCACCCATTATCGTTATCGCTATTTTGTTTTAAAATATCAAACCAAATATCATATCATCATATCCGGTATCAGTCGGGCTATACACTTACACTACATATGTTTGAACGGTGAGAGGAAAGCAGACGCAACAATGCAGAGAATGTACAAACTCCACACAGAAAGGTAACAGCCGGTCAGATTCAAATAATGGTGTCAAATGATCTGCGAACATTTATCGGTAAACAACTCTGTTGCGTATCTGTATGCGCGTTGGTGTGAGTGAGAGGTGATTAAGCTTGTATTTGTAATCCTTCATTAGGTTACAGCAGTTTATGTAAATGTCATGAGTTTATGAAATATTTGGTTTTAGGTTCATTGAGTCATGGAGGGAATACTCCTCCGTGTTCATTCCATACAATGTGTGTCAGCAGACTGAGACAAAACTTTAGTCAGAGCGCAGTGAGTAAGACTAGCAACGACCCTTATCACATACACGCGCGCACACACACACACACACACACACACACACACACCCACCACCCCCATGCCCTGAGCCTCTTGGTTCCTGACTGAAGCACTCTGGTTTCCTCCTCTGGTGCTCCACTTCCTCCCCAGATGGTTCTACTTTCTGGAAGCTTACTCATCTCAGCCAGACTCAGGCCTTTCAAGCCTTCCATGAGAACGTGTGACATCATCACTTCAAAGCACGGCTGCTCGCTGTGACGTACCAACATGTGAGGACGCGTACGCAAGATCATTCTACAGAAATGATACCAAAGTACAATCCACATTAAGATTATACACTTTGCTTCTACAGATCAAAGAATTACCCATTTTGTCCACAAAGTAATGAATAAATATGTGAGTACTATAAACAAATACAATAAAAGAAAAGTGGATTTGGAGAAACAGAGCTAGAGTCTCATTTTACACCATGCTGAAAAGTGATCTTGATTCAAGACAGTGTGAAATGTGGTGAGATTATTCACCAAGAAAGACTTCCTGTCCTTTCAGCTCATAATTCAACCACATCACTTCCGTCCATCCACCTACAGCCTGCACTGGTAACAGAAATCAGGCATTCAAAAATAAAATAAAAAACTAACTGACTGACTCCAGTCCAACTAATCTGGACATTTTGAGACACAGAAAGTTCCCAAAAATATGAATGACTTTGTCTGCAGTCCCCTGCCAAACAATAAGATTTACTGTAAATCTAAACTCTCTAAAGATTCATTATGAATTATCAACATGAGGTCAATTGAATGTCACCACGGTTACAGTGCGATATGACTGTCTCCTGTGATAACTTCGTATGTTAAAAATGTAAATAAATTGCTATTGAAAAGTTTTGATTTTCTTGTGAAAAGTGGTCATGTCTGCCTGTATGTGTAACATATCTGACTTCAGAAGTTTAAGCAGAGGGCACCACAGCAGATAGGAAACCAATTGAAATAGACCACAACAGAAGAAATTTGACATCTATAACAGAGCTGTACTACTTTTCCAGGTTTTATGGAACATTTATTTAGGGTTTAATGTAAGGTGTTCCTTCTCTCAGCTGCACAGTGATACAGTTTAAGCAATGGACAGCAATCTTCAATTTCAGCCCAACAATAAACTCTTCATACGCTGGGAACATTATAAAGTCTGTGCCTGAAGCAAGCTTCAACTAGTCATGCAGATGCTGGAGCTAAAAGACCCCAGAACTTTCTTTACAGTCTGATCTTCACAACACCTCTTTTTAATTCAGTATAAAAAACAACTGTTCACTCATCCACATGTCTTTTTCTCCTTTACTAAAAAAGGCTTGCCAGACTTCTACTGGTCTCAAAAGCACAAAGGTAATGATTTCTAAAAGTTTTCTGACGAATAATTCCAAATGATGACTGTCATAAGGTATAGTAAACCACTGTCAAGCCCACAGTGGCTCAACTTCCAATCAGGAAGATTAAAAAGCAAGCCTCAATTTAAAATAATACCCCTCTACATAAAATGAATAAAATAAATGATAAACTGGCAATTAAACTAAGCACTGAGCTGCACTCTACCTTGGTACTTCCAGAGTCAGCAAATCACAAATTAGTTATTTGCTAGAAAAAGATGACATTCAGTCTACTCTTGTTCTGTATGTGGCTCATTCCCTACAGAATATAATTCATCTAGACCTTGTCTTCATTCATTCTTAAAGCCAAAAATACTGCTGTTTGAGAGTCACCATCATTACTGTTCATAGCATACTGGTCATAGCAAAACGTTACAAAATACTGAGCATGTTCCTCCGACATGTCTCTGCACCATGAGTCAGGGGTTATTCACAATCAGACGGGGGTGGGCCAGTAGATGAATTGAGGAGGGAAGGAGCTCGGACTGTCTTCTATCTGCAAAACTCTGCTTCATGGCAAAAGAAGTGCACTTTTAATCCAGCTGATTTAGAGACAATCACTTTAGCAAGCTGCCAAAGCCATGCTTGTCAAGCCGGCTATAAAATGCTCTGCTGCGCAAATCACTTCAGATGTTCTCTGTGGCTGTATCTGGAAGAGCATGAGAGAGATCGCAGTGCAGCTGTACATGCAAAACATGTATACGGTCACACTGCTGTTAATGTGCTTTGGATAAGTGTCTGTCCACCAAAGGGAATATGTTATAGATACTCTATATATCACATGAATTTCAATCATTTTCACAGCCTGTAATACAAATATCACAGAAATATAACATGGAGCACTGCTTGTGACAGTACAGAAATATTTGGTGTACAGCTAGCAGGCACAATACCAAATGAACACTTCAGTGGGCTGTAGTTATGTAATAAGAAACTATTTGATTGACTGTGAAAGTCTGTTTTCATGAAACAAAATGGAAAAAAAGACAGAGGCACAAATCTCATTTAAAGAGCAACTTTATGTTCTGCAGCTAAGCCTTGGCAAATGACATCTCATGAGGTGAACTGATCCTTTGCAGCAGTGACTTATGAAAGCCACAGCTCTCGTGTTTGTCAGTCATTTTATGCTGTGGTTGCAGATCTCTCTGCTGACAAGAGTTTTCATCTTGGAAAAGATTAATCTGGCTGAATAAAGAATTAGATCAGCTGTTTTGACCATTACTTGCCAAAATGCATGACAGACTGACCATAGTGTACCTCATCCCAAGTAAGGAAGTGACTAGTTTTCCTACATTCAACAAAAGGCTGAAGTGGCAAATATACCTTCAGGGTCAAAGACAATTAACTCAAAGAGATGTGAACATTTAAAGAACATAAAGTTCCTGTGGAAACAGCTTTTTTACAACAATTTTCTTTCATCTTTTAAACCCACGGTATGTAATTTCTGCCGCTAGGGATCTCTCAATCAAAACAATAAAAAAAGACTTAGTTTGATGACGCTGTCAAGTTGCATGGAATCATGGGAGTTGTCTTCATTGTTAAACCACCACCATTGCCAAGGAAAATCTATCTGACGTGACTCAGGCAGAAATGAGTCACGTCATTGTCAAGATGGCAAAACCTTTTACAGAAATGTTACATATTGTACCTTTAATTTCCTAATTATGTCTTGCTCAGCATGTGGAAAAGAAAGGACGGGGGATCAGGTGGTCAGATGTGGATACTAAGACAATGAAGACAGGGTAAAAAGGCTGGGGGTGGGGTGTGACGCATGAATATCAGATGGGTTACGACAGGGTGCAGCCCTGAAGAAAGGTTTGGGGGTGATCACAGCAGTTAATCAAGCGTATGAAACGCACTTGTGCTAGACAGGCTGCAACAAAGACACAGCAGGCCACATATGGGTACCCATGTCCCTGGAGACAAATGTGATACCAGATGTGAGATTACTTCACTATTTCCTCAAACAGAATTTGTTCATTTCATTCATCCTTGTCAGAGGATGTTGTGTGTTATGTAAAACATTATTTATACACTTGCAGAGTTGCTGATGAAAATGATCAAGGAGTTTCTTCACCTCCTCCCACTTCAGAACAAGACTTTCACCATATAACAGAACTAGGAGTTAAATCCAGTGCAACGTAAATTAAATCCTACAATAAGCCATTTGCAATTATTTGTTGTATTGCTGTGCACCTCAGGGGAAACTGCAACTATATTTATTGGCAAGTGCAAGCCTGAACATGGTCATTTGACACTGCATTGATGTCTGAAATGTTTTGGCCAAGGTGTATTTAAAAAATCCCAAACTGTGTTTTCTGTGGGCTTTGGTTGCCTAGAAGATTAGACTTCTATGAAAGATAGCAGCGAGAAATGGAATTAATTGTAATTACAGTCATTGTTGCATTGCAAGTATAACATGGTTGAAATGAAGGTGTGAAAACAGCCTTCTTCCTTTTTTTCTTTTCGTTTTGACTGCATAATTTTGTTTTGTTGTCTGGTTTACTGCTGCTATGTCAAGTGAATTATCCTGTGGCCTAACTCACGTAGTGAGTATGTATAATTAAATAAGTAAAATGCCATCGTGATAAAAGATTATTTCTAGACAATGTACATCACACACGTGCCTACCTGAACTCTCTTCCTCCCCTATGTCCACAACAAAGACTGACACACCCTTCGCTCACACCAGCTCCCCTTTGTGGAATGATCACACTGCTGTTCGACCTCTTTCTATTCCTGTCCGTATAACCAATAAGACCCAATTACCCTAACTGGACACCTCGCTCTCCATGCTAAAGCAAGTGCTTTGAGAGGCAGAGTGCCGCAAATCTCCGTCCATTAATCTTTTTTTTTTTGTGGAAATCCAAAATATAAATACACTTCTTGTTAGCTGTGCCTGCTTAAATATAAGGTCTCTGGTTAATTACTTGAATGACTTTATGTCAAGAATTAAAATGGACTTTCTCTTCAACTGAGACATGGCTTAAAACTGGCAACATAAGTGCTTTAAACCACATGTGAATCTTTTAATTTAAAACAGCATGTATCATCTCCAACACATAAACAGGGTCACACTCTTGATTTAGTTTCTACCCTGGGTTTAGACGTGAACGCCCTCCTCTTTTATTGCAGATGACAAAATGGTTTTATTTGATATAAACTGCATTTCTGCTATTCCCTGTTCTAAGCAAACAGTGTACACACGGGTTTTGAATAGCAATTCGGCTGCATACTTTGCTGCTACCTTCAGTGCTCATGGTTGTATTACTCAGTGCAACAATGTAAATGATATGGTTAATCAATTTAATACCATGTGCTTGAGAACTCAAGCACCTATGAAAGCTAGGTCATGTCGTCCCTCCAACCCAAGGCCATGGATAAATAAAAATATTACAAAACTAAAACGAGAATGTAGAAGAGCTAAACGTAAATGGAAAAAGTCTCCATATGAGGAAGCTATTATCTTCATTTAATTCACTGGTATAGAGTGAGAGACTCTCTTACTTTTCCAATCTAGTTGCCTCTAGAAAGCATAACTCAAGATTTCTCTTCAATAACAATAATAATAATAAACAGTGCTCCAGCTACTGTTTGTGCCACCAGAGGACTGTGAGAAGTTCTTAAAGTATTTCATTGAAAAGATAGAAAACATCAAAGCATCAATTACTCCTGCTGGTTCACTTCTACCTTCACCTGAGCCCTCACCCGCCACCATACTGTTAGATGAGTTTACCCCCATTACCCTTGGGGATTTGGTCAACATTGTGTCCAATACTAATCTCACTACTTGTGTGGTGGTTGGTAAGGAACTTCTAGAAATAATGGAAGGAAACAATATATTTGACAAATTCCAATCTGGCTTTAGAAAGAACCACATTACAGAAACAGCCCTACTCAGAGTAACAAATGACATCCTAATGAGTGCAGCCTCTGGTAATCTCACTATACTAATTTTTTCTGGACTTAAGTGCAGCCTTCGATACAGTTGGTCATACAATTCTACTCAACAGACTCAGGAACTGGGTTGGCCTAGGTGAACCTGCCGTTAACTGGTTTTCATCTTACTTATCGAACAGAGTATTCAAAGTCACTGTTGACAACAACTAGTTCTTCAACTGCTCTCATGTGATGTGGGGTCCCACAGTGCTCAGTCCTTGGCCCAATTTTGTTCAGTCTGTATCTGTTGCCCCTTGGCCATGTTATACAATGGTAGGACATTGTAGGCGATGCCTCCCAGTTGTATGTCTCATTTAGACCTGAAAATCGTAACAATGTGGTTTCTCTGCACTGCTGCCTTGCTGCCATTAAGGACTGCATGGCTTCCAACTTCCTGCAACTGAACACAGATAGGCCTGAGGTCCTGGTTATTGGTCCTGATCATATTTCTTACAGTGTCACCCCCCACCTTGGACCACTAACACTGAGCTAGAAACTTGGGAGTTGTTTTTGGTCTGTACCTCATCTTCAGTCAGCATATTAAGAGTCTTGTTCAATCCTGCTATTTACAAATCAGAAATATTTCCAAAGTCAAACCAATGCTCCCCTAAAACATAGTTCAACAACTTCTCCACACCCTCATTTCCTCATGTCTAGACAACTGTAATTTATTATTTACTTGCCTAAACGATGCAGCAGTTGCCCGTCTACAGTTGGTGCAGAATGCAGCAGCAAGACTTCTCACAAACACTTGACGCAGGGAACACATCACTCCAGTCCTGGCTGAATTACACTGGCTCGCCATTCATTACAGAATTCAATTTAAGATTCTACTGATTACTTTTAAATACCTACATGGTCTGGCTCCGCTTTACATTTCCCTTATTCTGCTCTGAGACCCCTCAGATCAGAGAATCAAATGTTGTTAAAAGTACCACGGTCCAGGCTTAAAACAAAAGGGATCATGTTTTTACTCTTTTAGCTCCAACACTGTGGAACAAACTCTCCCTCAATATCAGATCAGCTGAGTCAGTGCCTCAGTTTAAAAAGCTTATTAAAACCCACCTGTACAGACTGGCATTTGTTTATTATTATTATTATTATTATTATCATTATTATGTAAAATTAATTTCATAAAGAAGCATAAAGAAGGAAAAATAACATCTGTTTCAAAAAACACAATTTAGTACATTTTAGTATTTAGTATTTACTTTAAAAAATAATGTTCATTAATACCTGGGTCAGGTACAGAACAGCACCCCTGGAGCTGGTCAGGGTTCAGAGTTTTTACACTTCCACAGGGAGGAAGTTTGCAGACAACTGAGTTTGAAAATGAGACCTCTGGTTGAAGGACGGTCTTCCTGTTCACTAGGACAGCCCCACTGCCTCCAAAATTAGCCACACCACAGGAGTGGTACAATGTCCGTAAGCGTTTGTCAAAGTAGTGGAGGAGATGAGAGAAGCTGCTAAACACTTCTCACTCAGTCTTCTTTAGCAGACCATGCTTGTGGCGTCCAGCAACACCTGCCCACAATGTAACAGCTCACCCTAATGTAATAAAAGTAAATGCAATAAAGTCAATAACACCAGTCAATAATGAAATCCAATCCCGAAACAGTCATACAATATTGTTTTTGCCAGTAATGTAATAATGTGTCCATGTAATGCAACATCGACTGGATGCTCTACTGTATTTGTAACTTTTTTTAATAAAATTGAGGTGTCAGTGAAATCAAAGTCAATATTCAGTAATGTTTTAAATAATGAACTGACAAAATCAAAAAGTGGCCACCAGTGGCACCAAGGATCCCATATCTGGTTTTAGACTTCATTTATGCAGGAGCAATAGGCAGGGTAACAACGCGTAACAAGGGGGTTTTCCTTCCTCAACTAATTCTTCTAGATCTTTAATAACTGCACTTCTCTCACTGCTAATCAAAAAGAATTCAGGCCACCCCTCAGGACAGCTGATACATCCTGCATGACTCTTCACATATAATGCAAGAATGAAAAAAAAGTGTTAAAAGTCGGGGATGTGAGATATATACTTAGTTGTAATAATGCCTGTTTAAACCTGCGTAAAATGTGAGAGGTAGGTTAGTGTAGTGTTTCTTGGGGAGATGAAGTGAGTTGCAGTATTAGGTTGAATCTTGAAATACCAGTACCTATCAATAAAAACTACTAAATGACATTTTACTGAATGGTAAATGGACTTCACTTATATAGCACTTTTCAACCTTAATGGTTCCCAAAGCGCTTTAACAGATTGGTCTCATTCATCCATTCATACACACATTCACACACAGATGGGGACGGAGCTGCCATGCAAGGTGCTGGCCTCCATTGGGAGCAACTTAGGGTTCAGTGTCTTGCCCAAGGACACTTCGACATGTGGACAGGAGACGGGGATACAACTGCCAACCCTGGGAGTAATGGACAACCCGCTCTACCTCCTGAGCCACAGCCGCCTAATAACTGAATAACTGATCAAGTGAATCAACTATGGCATTCAGTTAAGAAAAACAGAAAATTAAATTGAGAAATTTCTTAACATTTCACATTTTTCCTCTTTTACAGCAGCAATGTGTAGTGTTTACTGTAAATACTTTAATGATGTTTTCACCGTGATAGTTTAAGCCAACACAAGCAGAGTCTGTTAGGAGCTTTGGGGCAACAAGAAATTCAAGTTTGAGAAAGAGAACGAATTAAAAACTCTGCAGGGCGACTATTTCAGAGCTCAACCAGAGAGGAAATATATCAACAGGATGTAAAGTGCATGGGGATTTTCCCTCTGCTCTGCACATGGCAATCAGAGAAAGCTCCTGAGAATCAGTGGAGCCTTTCACACCCTTAATTATCTCTAGCTCTTCTCTTGCACAAAGTTATAGAGATAAGGAACAAAATTCACTTTCTTAGATCTTTCTCTTTTAAAAAAAAAAAGATGTATTATTGCATCCAAAACATACACTGATTTATAGTGAGGCAATCCACTTTCTTTGCTGTTTTGGAGGCATTGTTTTTGCATAGTACTTTACTATCATCCAATACAATTTTACGACTTAGTAGTTCCCATTCATCCTGTCTCATTCTCCTTACATCCCCTGCTCCAGTCAACACTAAGTGATCATAATGTAGCTCGTGGTCAAAGAGGACAGTGTGCAAGCCCAAATCAAATTTCGTTGTGATAATCCAAAATAAATGGTTGAAAAGAAAAGTTGTTTTAAATTTTGGTTGACTTAATAATGGAAAACTTCCTGTCAGCAATGTCAGCGACTTGACTCTCCCAGTGCTACAGCAATGACATTTGTGCATGAATGCGTTTCTTAGCATAATGCATTGTGAGATAAAGTAAGTGCAGCAGCATTGGCTGCTATGCACAGATAACCAAAAACGACTGCAACATTATATTTTCTGCTGAATATGCCCGCGCTTTCTCTTCTCCCTCCAACTCTCCTCTCTTTCACTTCTCCATCTTCGCCTCCCACTCTCTCTATAATCTGAGTCAGCCAGGCTCATGTCTCACACATCACGATCACAGTGGGCTGATTTAAGTAAAGATGACATGCCAGACAGTTATAGGCCAAAATCTGCGTTTGATATGTCGCAGCAGGGTGTCCTTCCTGTAACCCTGGTGAAATGGACAAACCTCTCACTTAGGATCACCATCATCATCATAATCATTGTCATCACAGTACCTCTGCTGTCAACACATGTTGACATATTAATATCTATCAAAACAGTGACATGGCTGAGATCAAACAACACTGTACATTGTCAACAATTATGACTTTTAAGATTACGATATAGTAATCTCTAGAACTAAGAGTAGTTTTGTTTTTTAATATAATGCTTATGAAAACTACTTTTTGATATCACCACACAGTTCTGAAATTCTATGTGACAGACAAATTGTGGATTGAAAATGATGATGTGGGAGGTTGATTCACACTCTGTAAGATTATACAAAGCTGACCTATAGGCGAAACATAGATTTATTTAGATTTGATGGAATGAAACATTCACAAAAACATATTTTCCATCAGCAATGTATCAAAATAAATGCTGAATGATGAAAACGCCAGATTTAAGTGTAAATACTATGACAGTTCTGACTGTCATCTCTTGTCTTGCCTCTGTGACCATGATTGTCTAAGAAAATGAGCACAGTGACGTCAGATACAACTCACATCCTGCCTAATGTTATTCTAAAAGGGCAGTGACAGCTGAATAGATGGCATCCTGGAGCATCTACTGTATACTTAACCCACACAAGTCTGCACACAGCCTTGGAACTAGGGGACCTGACCAGAGCTGGTACCAAGAAGATTTTTAATGCTTAAATCATCAACAAAACTTGAATGTATTAAACTACTATTAGATTGTCCATTTAACTCCCTTTTGCCCATTGTGCAGAGGAGGCATCACAGGATTATCATTGCTTTGAAAGTGGTTTTCTAGTCAAGACAATTACCCTCTGTATGCCAAGAGTACAGTTACCCTCCATTGTCGTCTCAAAAGTCTCCATAAATTAAAAAAGTACAAATTAAAGATTTTCTCTCATCAAAAGTTCTCTTACCTGTCCTGTGACTGCTCTTCATACATCCTCTCTTTTCCCTCTTTGAAGAGCCGGATGGCCCGTTTGGATTTCTTCATAAGGCTATCTATGTAGATCTTAAAGTACTCATTCTCACTGAGCTGTGTGAGTCTCTGGTTCTCTTCATATTTGCCTAGTATAATCCGCAGGTGCTGGTAGGCATCAGGTAAGATATCCAGGATGTACGGTGGACTGTTTTTCAGCTGGAGTCTGTGATTTTGGCAGAGGCGGACCTATGGCAAAAAAATCCATGAATGCTTGCTTGATGCTCGAACATTTAGTTAGAATTAGATGTAAATTTGATACTTATATGCTGATTTGCTGATTATTGACCTCTTGAAAATGAAGCTCTAACTCTGCTCAAAGGCAAACTCTAAGATGTCAGTGATATCAAAAATGTAAAGAGTATTATGCAAATTACTTAATTACTTTTATTGCAAAGACACACATCTCCACCTGAGTATTAACATTGTTCAGCCAACTCACTAACAATGTTACCAATATCTTTATTCAATATTTGTTTGAATTAGGTTTAAGAATCAGTCTTCTGCTGTTCTTGGACACCAAGATGTGTAACGAAGGCATCAAACAAATACTTGAATCAGAAAATAAGGTCAGGGAACGCATGTGCACCCCATTAGCATCTACAACAATGACTGTTCCTACCACCATCTGGCAGACAGGTCTGACGGGTTTATCACTCCAAACTTACAACTTTATCCATGAGTTTCCAGGTTTTCTCCACAGTCCGCCGGTCGGCAGCCGCTTGTTTCGGTGGCCCCACTGCATCCTGGATGGCATCAATGATGCCTAAAATCCGACCCTTACTTCGATTCGGTCCACGTCCGCCAGGGTTTCGGCCACTGAGAGCAGTTGCCATCTCCTATACACTGAGGCAAAAAGAAAAGAAGGAATTATTACAGTCAGTAATTGCTCAATAACTGACCCCATATGGAAAATAATACATTCTTGATAATATTTTTAGACAATGTCCTGTTGCATAGTCCTAAAACTTTTTTTTCAGTTTGTAAAAATAATGAGTTACAGTTATTGAGTTATTGTTTGCTTCCTATCAATTCATAGATATAGTTTTGGGGGCTTTTTTGGCTGATAGTTATTGTCAGTTGTTTGGCTTTTCAGAGAACTCCTCAACTTTAACATGAAACAAAAAAAAAAGCTGGATCTGTTTGGTTCCTTTACAAAAGTAGCCTATACTCGAAGGAACTGTTACAACAGCCCAAATGCTGATGTTATCACTAACTGTTACCATTGCTTCTCTCTTAAGTACTGTTCACTAGATGCCTGAAAGGTCTCTTTGTGTTTGACTGATGCCTAACAGGCCCGTTCTTTGAAGGTGTTCAGAAGGTCCCCATTTCAATGCAGAACAGTTCAGTGTTATTTTATTTACAAGAGGTTATGTGCTAATATGACTATTCTCCTCAGAGGTGGCATTCTCCTTCACCTACAGTGCAGCAGTGAGCCTGTACAAAATCATAACTCGCTTCAAATGCTTAAATTAGTGGGCTTCATTGTTCTGTGCATAGTTTAACCCCTGCTTTAATGCATGCTATTGTCTTCCCTCTGGAGTGTTATTATCCACTGATGATCATGTAATGTTCACACATGAATAATTCATGACTTAACTGCAAAATTAAATAGCTAACCAAATTACACAAAACAAACTGCTGATTATTCTCAGCCCTTTTAGTTTTGTGGTTTAATTAAGGATTTGTTTAAAGTTATCACTGGTTATGATGTGGACTTGCTTGTATATAGAAGGTGATCTGGTGTTATTTAGAGTTTTTCTGTTATTAAAGTACCATCCTATAACCCTACAACGTATAGTGTTTCCTATGGGTTGATTTTATAAGCGACTCTGACTGAACTGCCAGAGCAACTCACACAAGCCTGTGAAGCCCAGACCAAGAGATCCCTTTACAGTCTCTGTGGCTTTTTCAACAGGAACTCACATGAATCGATCATTGGGGGGGGGGGGGGACACAAAGTCCTAACTTACCAAACCACCAGGGAATGTCTGCTGGGATCCCTGCTGAACTCGGTACACATCCAGCGCACAAAAATCAAGGAGTGTCCTAGTGTCCAGAAGAAAAGAGTGGCAGGGAAAGTATCCAGCGTGTTTAATCCTGTTATTTCATAAAAAATCATCCATATTTTGTTTATCTGATAAAAGCTATTCCACAGTTGCTGTCGAAGGAGTTGGATAAACGCGAAGCTGGGAGGTCTGTCCTACACTAGGCTGTGTTTTGTACAGCGACATCAGTGTAAAGATAGATATTATAAAACATGTCACATCCAGTTGCACATTTCAAAATAAAACATCCATTGAAGAACAAAATAATTTACATTACAACAAACAACATACATGTATTGAATTGTAGGCTATCGTTAAATTAAGTGTTTTAAGTCGTTGTTCTAATCCCCCCAGTAGGCTGCTTGTCCGTTCCAGCCAATAGTGGTAGGCCGATATTTTCTTCATTTAATTTGAAGGAAGGCTGGTTATTTCCTGTACTGTCTGTCTGCTCTGGTTGATTTGATGCAGCTGTTCCAGCGGTAGGAGGGTCAATGGGAGTATGAAGCAATATTTTCCAGGAACCGACCAACGCAATGACAGAAGCGACCAGACACCCATTGGTGCCCTGTGAAGATGGCACTAATGTCAAGTTTGACAGACTCAGAAAGAACTGCGACCTCCGGTCTCAACTCTCAAGATAAAATGATTTTTGATGACCCCCAGGGGACAAAGTTGACAGCTGACGGCATAATAACCTGAATGCTTCCCTCAGCTTTTTAATGATTTCTAAATATATTGCTGTTCATTTGTTTTGGTTTTTCGTATATTCTGATGACTACAAGACCACATTTAGACACATACTCTTTTTCAGTAAATACATGTAGCCCCGCGTTTTTGGATACATTTTATTTACTGGACTTATTCTTACACTTACAACTGCACTGCATGATTGCTTCCCACCACGTCCCAAAACATAGACAGTTCATGCTTTTATTTTGGAGGTAAAATGGTTGAACTTCCAGTGTTGTTCTTGCTTCATACTGGTGTCTTGATGCAGCCACAGAGGAGAGGGACAGGAGAAGGGCCGCTCCCAAATAAATACAGACAACTCCTCTCGCTCTGAACAAACGAGCAGTGTTGTACCGGAAATGACACAGAAGCAGTGTGGGCGTTAATAAAGGCAACTAATTAATCATTACGACAGTTATTTAATAGTAATTACAACAAAAGTATCATAAAAGTGTTGGGCAAGTTACTTTGAACATTTAATATATTACTAGTTACTTTCATTTGAAAGTAATAACTTACTGTCTGTGCAGAGTAATGCTTTAGGCTACACTACTTTTACGTTACCAAAATAACCACAGAAGTATGGTGCTTTTTCCCTATCTTTAATCAAGAGCGTGGTCTTTCACTTTGATTTCAGTTCATGTTCATGTTCAGATTTTGTAATACTCTCCCTCAAAACCCTGCTCTCACACTCAAATAGCCCCTGCTTGCGCTTGGATTTGCTCTGCTTCTGCTCAAACTGTATGCTTGCACTCAGTTATATTGTTGCTTGTGCAGATTTCCTGCACTCTCGCACTCAGGCTGCTTCTGTGCGCTCGTGAAACATCTGCTCTCGGATTTCTGCTCTGCTCTGCTCTCTATATTAAGTATTATAGTAAAAGAAAAGAAAAAGTACGGTCGCTGGTATATTGTATATATTAACTGTATATATAATACAGTTGGGTGGATGAACCAGGTTAGAGAGTAACCGCCGTACAGGACGCTGGAAGAAGCAAAGCGAACGTGCCCACAACGGGGTAGCAATCATTTCATTGGTCAACACTACAGCTGGCATTGTATTGGTTGGGGAATTTTGAAAGGGTTGTTGCACAAAAAATCCAAGAGCAGAACAGAAATCCGAGAACAGATGTTTCACGAGCGCACAGAAGCAACCTGAGTGCGAGAGCAGGGTTTTGAGGGAGAGCGCAGGAAATCTGTGCAAGCAACAATACAGTATATCTGAATGCAAGCATGCAGTTTGAGCAGAAGCAGAGCAAATCCAAGCACAAGCAGGGGCTATTTCAGTACGAGAGCAGGGTTTTGAGAGTATTACAAAATCTGAACATGAAATCTATAAATCATGCTCTCAAAGTGAAAGACAACTTGATTAAAGTTAGGGGAAAAGCACCATACAGAAGTACAGGCATTAAAAAAACAGAAGAGGGTAACGTTGTTTCATAGCACATCAAAGCACAGAAGCTCAAGTTTATTGCACTTCATTACAAATCCAGTGGTGGGCGATATTGTATAGCCAAATGAAGGCTGTCCTTCATAGCGCAGATCTGGTCTATTCATGCACTGACATGCAGTGGTTACCACTTTGTATTAAAATCACCCGCTTCTGTTAACAATAGTGTGATGCTATAGACCAATTAAATAGCCTAGACCTTTTAAATAAATGAATAGTCTTTACATTATGAGTCTGACTTCTCAGCAATCAAATTTCTGCAACAGCAAATTCTTCTGTGGATATTTTTTCTATATATAATACATATCCTGCTGTAAGTCCATACAGTAGTTCATAGTCTATATGCTAATGTGTGAATGTATCATTCAACACACTGTCAGTTGGTCAATCAATAATGTTCTGTGCCTGTGCCACCCCGGGCCACTCCCAGAAACGCCTCTGTTCCACTTACTTAGTTTTAGTGAGGACTCGGGCAGCAGCGTTTTGAATAAGCTGCAGCTGTCTGATTGTTTTTTGATTTGTTTTAACAGAGACGGTAAAGACACGATTACAATAATCAAGCCTACTAAAAACAAAAACATGAACAAGTTTCTCTCAGTCTTGTTGAGACACGAGTCCTTTAAGTCTTGCTTTAAGGGGGTAGTGTGCTGATTTCGTAACTCTGTTGATTTTGAAATTTGACCAGAACTACACCAAGATTTCTGACATGGTTTGAAGTCTTAAACATTAGGGCTTGAAGATGAGCACTGACATTTGATTGTTCTTTTTTGGCATAAAAAATAACTGCTTCATTTTTATACAGAAAATTCTGGCACATCCAGTCACTGATTTGTTCAGTCCACTTATTCAGTGACTGTATTGGCTCATAATCATCTGGATTTATTGTTATGTAAGTATGTGTGTCGGCCACGTAATTATGGTAGGGTATTTTGTTGTTTTCCAGAATGTGAGCTAGTGTGAGCACAAAGCTGTTGAATAGAACAGGACCAAGAATCGACCACATGAACTCCACATGTCATTGATGTTTGTTCAGATTTGTAATTGCACACAAAATAGTCTCTATACTGCAGATAGGATTTATACTGGTTAAGGGCTGCGCCAGATAGTCCCACACAGTTTTCCAGTCTGTCCAAAAATATCTTGTGGTCAACTGTGTCAAACGCAGCACTGAGCTCAAGCAGTACTAACACAAAGACTTTACCATTGTCTGCATTTAAATATATGTCGTTTAAGGCTTTTGTGAGAGCAGACTCGGTTCTGTGGTGCGGTCAAAATCCAGATTGGAGAACACTGTTTTGGTGAAATAGCCTGAGTGAAGAGAGGTATTGGCCATTGCCAGGAGGTCTGATGCCATGCAATACAAAACATTCTTTAAAAAGCTTGTGGGAAGAATATCAAGGCAGCAGGAGGAAGAACTCTGATGTAACACAATCTCTTCCAGGGCATTATGGCTGACAGAATCATATTGTGTCATGCAGACTGAATTGGTTTTAAGAGGAGGCATGGATGACATAGACCCTTTACCTGATACAGAAGCATTGACAGCTTGTCTGATTTTCTGAATTTTGTCTGTAAATAAGGAGGCAAAGTTGCATGATTGGGTAGATAGGAGTTCGGGGGCTACTCATATGGGGGGGATTTGTCAGCCTGTCAACAGTCACAAATAAGACACGTACATTATTGCTATTTTTGGTAATGATATCTGAGAAAAAAGATCATCTTGCGTTTCTTAGTTATAAATTGTAAGTGTGAAGACTCTCTTTAAAAATCTCATAATGAATATGGAGAGTTGATTTTCGCCATCTGCGTTCTGCTTTTCAACACTCTGGCATTTCTGCATGATTACTTTTAATTAGAAATTGAAAATGAAACTATGTCTTGAATATTAAATTGTTATTTGACTCTGTGCAGCTAAGCTGGCATGCACTGACTTTTTCAATTATTTGTTGGTATGTTAATCTTGACATTAAAGAGAAGAATGCTGTAGCAAAGGTTGTGCAGGTGGCCAGTGTAAAAGCTGAAAAAAGGTGTTAAGTTTAGTGAATTATGTCTGGGTGTGTATCACTGTAGTGTTTAAATTCAGTTTGACTGCTACCTGAGAAAATCACAGCACAAGGAATATTCTATCTCATCTGACTTTCACCTCATAAATGTTGGCAGTACATTTGCAGCAAGTTTGTTGATCATTATGTCATTTGTCACATGCTGCTTGTATGTATCTGTCTGCCATATATTTTATATTCATCTGGAGAGATAAGTAACTGAAACTTGAATTTTAAAGTGCAAATGAGGCCACACATTGAGATGTATGGTCCAGACAGGATAGCTGGTGTGACTCTCCACCTCCACGGGTGGAGGAAGTGTTCAAATACTTTTATAAGTAAAAGTTCTGCATTGAAAATGTCACTTAAGTAAAAGTAAAAGTACTATTATCAAAATGTACTTAAAGTGTCAAAAGTAAGACTCATAATTCATAAAAATGGCCTGTGAGTGATATACTATTATATATATTATATTACTGTATTATTATTATTGATGCATCAGTGTGTAAGTAGCATTTTGCTGTTGTAGATGGTTGATGTGGAGCGATTGTATATACTGTTGGGTAGTTTAATCTACAACAAGGCATCATATTCTATAAATTCCTAATACATTTTCTATGTAAAATCTTAATCTATGAAATAACTGGTAACTAAAGCTGTCAAATGAATGTAGTGGAGTCAAAAGTACAATATTTCCCACTGAATTGTAGTGTAGAAGAAATACAGAATATAGTAGCATGAAATGGAAATACTCAGGTAAAGTACAAATACCTCAAATGTGTACTTAAGTACAGTACTTGACTAAATGTGCATAGTTACTTTCCACCACTGGCAGCAGTGAGCTGTCCTCTACAGTCTGTAAATCCCAGATGGACCTTCTTCAAACAATATGACAGCTTTTTGGTAGTTGTCTTTGAAATGTGGGACCAAAAACACATTCAAGAGAAAAAAAAATATAAAGCACATAGGGACAGGTCTTTTTCTTCATGACAAAATAAAAAGTCATTGTCATTTGCACTCCAACAGAAAAGAAAACTGTTAAAGTGACAGTAGATGAGGGAAAATGTGATTGCACTGTCCTCATGGTTTAAAATTTTAATTCACATGCATGGCACAGAGAGATGGTGGTCATTATGTCTTTCAGACATTTCTGACATTTTTATTCAGAAGATAATATCATTTTCTAAATGACTGATTCAGCTGTTCAAGCAAGAGCTGACAGGCTGTAAATTGGTAGTTTGCGGTTAAATTGAGCATGGGAGAGAAATGAAGCAGAGAAGAATGGTAGTTTGGAATGGAAGTTAATCTGACCATTTCTTTCTTTCCGGGTGACTTCCTGTGTAAAAGTACCTAAATGACCAAATCAAGTCAATGTGCTTTACTGACATGCATTTCACCCCAAAATGTATGCGACCTTTAAAACCTTCAAAACACTAAAAGGAAAGACTGATTACTTAATACCACGTACCACGTATTTTTCAACCATAGGGCATATTTATTATCATCTTTATAAACTGTGTGCACAGAAAGGAAGTAGTTACAAAAAAGTGTTTGTCATGTTTCTTGGAAGGTTGCCTTTCACACAACTTACTTCCCTCTTTTCATACAGTGCATATGGTCATCTGTTTTGGTCATTCTGATGCATGATTACACTGAAAACCAAGACAGTTGCATAATAATATTAACCAAATGTTTGATGGTTTATGTTTCAGTAAAGTCATTTTCTACCATATTTACCTATTCTATAAATTCAATAAATTATCAGTATGCCACTGGGAAAGTATCGAAACAAGTGCTGGCACGCCTTTTCTTTGTGTATGTATATATAATACATTTATGAGTATGGGAGCCACTGCCTGTTCATATGTGATTATTCAATGCTTACGTACATCAGAAGAGATGAGGGAAACCATGGACACCAAGCCAAACATGGACCCCACCTTTATCAGCTGAGACCAGACTCACAGAGCAAGAGGTTTTACCACCCCAACATCACCTACCATCCAATCAAACGCATACTTACTGGGTGTCACGTCTATCTGACAACCAGACCTGGTGTGTCAACAAATGTGTGGAGGGAGAAGATATACAGTTTTTTGAAGATAATATTGCCACCCTGCCTCATCCCCTAAGATCTCCACAGATTTTAACACATAAGAAGAACAGCACAGCACTCTCTCAAATGACTTGCTAAAATGTGCCTGGTCTTCTTGGTTGACTTTGTGTTTTTGTACACCACTCAAGACAAAAGGTAAGAAAAATAAAGAATAAGATGAATAATATATATTTGTAATGGTTTAATACATTCATCCACATTATTTATATATATATAAATGGGCTTGTTCTAATTGCAGTAAATTAAGTAATAGTTTTTTATGATTTTTTAAATTCTAATTTTGTAATATTCCTACCCAGACCTGTGATCCCATGGGAAACATCAGTTTTGAATTTGTAATATGGTAACATGGGTGAATCAAGTGACCATGGTAAGTTTATTTTATTCCTCAAAATTATTGTGTTTGATCCTCAACAATAAACATATGTGTATTCTTATATCTATAAATGGTCATTATATGGTAAGCATGCTTTCAAACTGCCGCTGTGTTTAAATCTACTGCAAGTACATTTTTCTGCCAGTAATGTGCAGTTCCACAAAAACCTGTTGCAAGTGTTTGATGCACCGGCTTTTGCATGTTTGAAAGATTAGGTTTCATCATTTTGTATGTTTGATTAAGGGAAAACCTACCTTGAAAACTGAAAGAACTTTTAATATTTGAGAAATTACCACCAAATTAATTTGCAGTGGACACCTTCCTGGAGGAGTTCAGGGAGCAGATCATTGCTGGGGTGAGATCGCCCGGTGCCATCATAGAGGCCTGGATGTCACAGCAGCCGACAACCATCACCGAAGCTCTGACACCACAGGAACAAATGAGGGAGCTGTTTCATGTTGTGGAAGAAGGGACATCACAATCCAAAGTTGGCTTCTACCAGATACTTTCACAGAATGAACCCGAGCTTATAGCTCATTTAGGTAAGACAACATTTTTTTAAAATGGTACAGTGGTATACTGTTAAATTACCTACTTGGTATAACAAACCAAACAACTGTGACGATGGATGAACTCAAAATAGAAAAAAAAGGTTTCTATATTGAACAAAAAGTATTTCCAAAATGTTAACTGCCTATGTTTTTTTGCAGTACATTGTACATTTATACTGAACAAACAGTACATGCGAAATGCTCATGCTGATTGCTGAACATAGTGGAGGGGATAGGGTCAAGGGAGGAGGTGGTGAGGGGAATGAAGCTGAAGAGGTTGAGGGAAGGGTGGATGGTAAATGAAGGTGATGAAGGTGCATGCAGGATCAACTGGGGGGTGGAGGAAATGATTGGGGATATTGCTAACCTAGCAGCAAAATCCTCCAGGAGAGATGAGGGAGGAGGAAGAGGAGGCTGGATCAGGTAGGAGGGGGTCTTAACACTAAACAGAGAGGAAAAGAAAGCAAAGAGGAGAGATTGAAAGATGAGAAGGTCCTCTGAGAGTTAGCTTTATCCTCCCCTCTCTCAAGCTACGTCTCCCAGTACCTAGTGAGGCAGACAGCCAAGGTGCTCACAGAGATGGCCTTGCAGGCCTGGAGGTGAGTGGACAGAGGCAGTCCAGATTAGGACAGAGAAGAAAGTGTGGGGGGTGTTGGATTCAGGGAGTAGGAGAGTTGAGAGAACAGAGGACGAGAGGTCAGCAGGGAGAAGAGAGTGGAGGTTGAGGCGAGATAGTGCAGGTGGGGGTGGGTTGTGAGTGGACGGAAGAGAAGGAGTAAGAGAAGGACCCAAAGTAGTGATCAGTCTGTACTAGCAGTGTCGGTGAAGACAAGGTCCCGCTGGTTGACAGCCTTGTGAATGGGAGCACAGGGGGGTAGAGAGAGATCTAAATAAGAGAGCAGAGAAAAGGATTCAAACTTCTGACTGTATGTTGAAATCTCAAAGAATAATGAGTGAAGAGCCTCCTCAAGGAACTGGCTGAGCGGGCCTGGTGGACGATAAATGACATGTCTTTGTTTTTCCTTTCCTTTTTGTTAAATCCTGTCACTATCTTGCGAAAAATGTTTGTCTTTTCTGGTCCTACTTGTCTTCTCTTTGGTGTCCCGAAGAGGATAACTATGGTGGAAAATGTGTTTTTTTCCATTGGCTGTTTATTTGTTCCACCATCTCATCTGTTGTCAAAACTGATTTTTTTCTGGCCTGGTTTAACACAATATAAGATGCAGTGTAGACTGGCAAGTGATATTCTGTCCATTTCCTTGACCAACAGAGCAAAGACAACAGAATAGCAGGATGACCCAAACAGAACAGGACTGGACAATGGAAAACACCAAGCAATTAGAAGTCAAACAAACAAAAGTCGACATCAAAACCAAAAGGGAGAATATTAAAAGACACAGGCATTTGACATGTCGAGTAATGGAGGAGATTGAACAAGTTTGGGAAGAGACACAAAGAGAGAGAAATGAAACTGACTACCTGAAGACAAAGACGGAGCAGCAACAGGAGGACATTGACAGACTGACAGCTGAAAAACATGGGCAGTACTTATTATTAAAAAGACTGCGATCACAGATAGAAAATGTTATTGAGAAACTTGAGGAGAATAAAAATGAAGCAACTCAAGAAAAAATGCAACTTCTGAAAATGCAGGCTGAAATATACCAAGAGAGGGAAACTCTGGAAAGAAGATATAATGAGGTCATCAATGTGCGACACAAGTTGGAAATGATCAAGTATGATATGACAAAATCACAGGAAAGTAAAGAACCTAAAGAACCCATGGAGCAGATAAAGCCAGAGCAGGAGATAATGAAGAGGCTGATGGCTGACAGTCTGCTGTGTCGAATTAACAAAAATAAGAAAATAATGCTTGAAGCAAAGCAGGCAAAAGAACAAATGGAGAAAAACATGGCAGACATAAAGCAAGAGTTAAAGAGAAATAAAAAGGATATTTCACAACATAGATATCAAATTGAGCACATCAAACATAATATGAATGTAAATACCAACAAGATGAAGCAATGGTGGACACAAATTCAAAAAGGTGTTCAAATGCAGAAAGCCACAGTCCCAGAGATGGAAAACAGAGAAAGACAGAAAGATAAAAAAGACACCTTTGAGACTGTGAAGATTAAACTCTGTAGAATCCAGGAAGAGATGGAGAAACTTTGGGATGTGCTGGAAGACAGTGAACAACAACTGGAAGTGACTCTGAGAGAGAAGCAGGAGCTAAAGACCGGTCAGCTGGAAAACATGAAACCTGACTCTCAAGACAGAGATGTAAGTATGAAGATAACGCAGCAGGAAACAGAGATGAAGGGTGATATGCAGAGGCAAAAACAAGCCATAGAGAACAAGTTAGCACAGGTCCAATCTGAAAGAGATGAGATAGAAAGAATCAAAACTAAAATACAGACAGAGAGGGAAAACATTGAGAGAGAGAGGCAGTTAGCTAAAGCAGAAATGGAAGCAATGAAATGTATGAGGGAGAGTACTGAAAGGCAAAAACAGGAGCTGGACGACAAGTTACAAAGGACAAAGAAAGAGATGAGAGAGATGGAAGTGATGAGCGCTGAGATTGACATGAAGAAAAAGGACCTGGTAAAAATGATAAGAATGAGCAGGAGAAAAAAGGAAGAGATCAACAAGATGAAGGAAGAGATTGAACACGATAAACAAGACATGGAGGAAAGACAAGATAAGACTGAGGGGCAGAGGTCAGAGCAGGTGCTGGAGGTGAATATGGAGGGCAGATTTGATGCGCAGAACATAAGACTTCCACAGGTCGACAGAAATAGAGAAATAATACAACATAAAGAAAATCAGGTTGAGGAAGACAACATCGAGACAAGCACCAAGAACAAAGTGAACACTGACATGCAGAGAATGATTCTTGAAGTAGAAGAAATCACCAAGATGCTGCGTAGGGTGAGAGACGATACAGAGCAAATCAGGAGGGACTTTCCAGAAGAAAAGAGCCAAATCAAATGGATGAATTTTCAAGCAAAAAAAAAGAGACGGGAACTTGACCAACGGATGGAGAAGACCATGAAAGAGAGGGATGAGTTAGAAATCATAAAGATAAAGACACAACAACAAAGGGAGGAGGTTGAACAAAAACTGGAAGATACAATAACTACAATTCTGACTATGGGTGAGATGAAAGCTAACATAGAAAAGGCTGCTGCAGAGATTAACAACACCCGGGAGGAGATGATCAAAGCCCAAAGGCAGATGGAGGAGAAGAAGCAAAAAGTAAAAAAATGCACGGTTAGTAAATCTTTTTTTCTTCGTTTTAATCTTGGGCCAGTAATTAGCGGTTTCCACAGTGAACATTTTAGCACATCTTAGCAGAAAAGCACAAGTGTATTTAATAAAATGAATAGTGGCTGCTTTCTTTTTAGCGGTGCCAGTTCTTTGTCCTGGGATGCTTAAATGGACTTGAGCCGTCATTAATTTTATTAGTTGAACCTGTTCCTGCTATGACGTATCAAAATGTCTGCTGTGAAAAAGGCCTATTCTGTGGTTTGCCATCATATCACATTGTAGTGTTAGGGATTAAAGATGATGAGATGACTTGGATCAAAGTGTTTGACTGTCACTTATAGAGATGGGGATCGAGACCCGGTTCCAAATTTCTCAAAAGCCAAAAATCAATAAGGTCCGAGCTAATCGATACTGCTGTCGAGACTAGCGTGTCCTATAACGTAACGTCTATGCCTCAATAGACGCCACGAGAGTCATGCCATTTAAATAAAATCACTGGTGCACAAACATACGTCGATTGTCTAAAAAAGTGTTTTAATTCAACTGAATTACTTGCCAACCGCCAACTAAACGAAGAAGAATTGAATTGCCTCATGCCCTCGTTCACATTTCTCATCTCAGTTCTCATTTGAACAACTGGTTGCTTGCTAGGATGGCAGAACGTGCAAAGCGGTCAAAAGCTTGGTTGCATTTTAGTAAAGCCACAGATAAAGAGGAAGCGAAATGCCATTTATGTTCTAAGTAAATTTCTTGTAAGGGGGGGAACACAACGTCAATACTAAAGCACCTCAATGTTGCGCATCAGTTAAAATCAAAATGCAGTACCTTCGACTGTCTTCGAGTCAGAACACCGCCAACTCTGGCTGCCGTTGCGGGACAATCATCCTCCTCCACTGAAGGTATGCATGGTGCGCACACCTCAACTTCGTTGATAATAATTCAAAAATATTCCATCTGTCAAAGTTCAATTCAATTCAGTTTAGCACCATATCATAACAACGTTATCTCAGGGCACTTTTTCATAAAGAGCAGGTCTAAACCAACTCTTTATATTTAAAGAGTTGGTTTTGGGAGACAGTGGCAAGGAAAAACTCCCTTTTAACAGGCAGAAACCTCAAGCAGAACCAGAACCAGGCTCTGGGTGGGCGGTCATCTGCCTCAACCGGTTGGGTTGAGAAAGAGAGAGAAAGTGACGGTACAGATATTAACCAACGCTTTAGTGTGAGAATGAAATACTTATTGAATTATAAACAAAACACTTTCTTCAATATTTAGCACATTTGACCAAATTTAAATCTTTATCGTAAGCTAGTAGTGGTTTTGTGCCATGGAAATATGTATATAGTTATAATCAGTGGCGGAGTAATGTAGCATCCCTTTGCAACAGTTGAATCACCATGGTTTAGGGAGATGACCAAGGCCCTTAATCCACGTTACACCAGACATGCTAATTTTTCTACCACTGTTAAAAGCTGTCGAGCGTATGAATTATTTTATTTGTATATATTATTAATTTTCTTTATTGTTGGAAAAACATTGTTGGACATTTATTGCTGCTGATATATTATTTTGCTATTCTCTTAGTTCTACATTATGTTGAAGGGGCCCTGTGTATTCCTTTTCAAATAAATGCCCTGCATCAGCAGTGTTTATTGAAGGCTAGGCAAATTTCATTCTGTTCAGAAATCAAACAGTAAAAGACTCACAGTTAAGCAATACCAGTTCTTTTAAGAATTTATTGTCGTCTCCTCTTTACACTAAATAATAGAAAAGTATCGATAGTGGTATCGATAAAGACTCGGGTCATCTCGAAAATGGTATCAATATCAATTAAAATTAACAATCCCCATCCCTAGTCACTTACCAGTTTTTCTTACCAGGATTGTTTTATGCCATCAGAATTTATTTATTTTATTTAACCAGGAAGTCCCCTGAGATTAAAATCTATTTTTCGAAGGAGACCTGGCCAAGATAGCACACCATTACAAAGTGATTTACTTTTACTTAAGAAAAACAATGACAATTCTTTGTCTTTTTTGTGAAGGATAAACTGACTTCCATAAAAGCTCAGCTCAGAAAATGGATATTGACAGAATCTACAATCAAAAATACTTTTTCAGTGAATACATCTAAACTTCAAGAACAACAGAAAGAAGCTCACAGAGACTCCCTCAAAGATCAAACATCTGGAATTCTAACAGACAAAGAAGGAGCAGAAGATGAAATTACAATAGAGGCCATGTCTTTTCAACAATCTATAACATTAGAAGACCAGCATCAACGTGAAGAAATAAAAGAACGGAAGCATATGCATTCAGAGCACAAACAGAGGCAAGAACTTCATTTTTCTGCAGTGGACATAAAAGAAGAGCAGACTGTTTTCTTACAGATGCAAACTGAAATTCAGGAAGAAACATTAATGTATGATGATCATACAAAATTAGTGGTAAATGTAAGAGAAAAGGAAGAAGTGGAAAAGCAAATTTCTAAACTCAAGGAGAGAGAGGAGAAAATAAAGGAGCAAATAAAGTATGCTATGAAGAACATGGAGGAAACAAATCAAGAGATTAAAAGGCACCTTATGGAAATAAATGACCTGCAGAGCCAGAAACCAGAGACTGAAACTGGGTTACAAATTACAGTCAGGGAAACTGGAAATGTGGAGGAAGGGGTGACTGGACTGCTGAAAAACAAAACAGAACATAAAGACACTTTGAGGGTTAACACCAATGTTTTCAAACATGAAATAATTCAATATGAAGTGCAAGTGCAAAAAGAGAAGAATGGCAATAAGATGAAAAAAGAAGTAATTGATGAGTCTGACTTGATGGATGTTGTGAAGCAAAAACGAAGTCAGGAGCCAAAAGAAGATCTACTGACACATACTGAGGAGATGGATGGAGGTTCTTTTGAAAAGGACACAGGAAGTGCTGATATGCAAAGACTTAAGGCAGAGATTTATAGAACACAAGAAATTATGAGATTAGTGAAAGTAGAGCTTGAAAACCAAGCTGAAGAAAGTAACATTGACAAAGATCATAAGGACGAAGACAGTGAAATTGAAGGATTGCTACAAGACATGAAACAATTCCAAGAACTTTTGAAAATGGTAAAATGTGCAATGAGACAAAGTGAAATGCATCTGAAAGAAGAAAGGAGCAACATGAAATCAATGAAAACCGCAGAAAAAAAAGTGAAAAGAGAACTGGATCAGAGGTTAGAGAAAACTTTGAGAGAGAGAGACGACTTAGATATTTTAAAAATAAAATTGCAGAAACAAACTGAAGAGACTGAGCAGAAATTGGAGAAAATGACAAAAGTTAAGAGCACCATCGAGAAAATGGCTGCTAAAATTAGAAAGAAAAGTGAGATTATTATGAAGGAGACTGAAGTAAAACTGAGGCAGTTAGGAGAACTGAACTATAAGATTGAGGCTACAAAAAAAGAACTGGAAAACAGCTATCGTTTAATATCCCAGGAAATAGCTGACCTTGAAAATTTTAAGAATGAAATCAGGCAGAAAAAGAATAAAGAATATGCCTTGCAAAAAACTGAGAGAGAGAAGGGATACATAAAGAAACATGTCATAGCTGAAACAGATACAGAAAGGGCCAAAATGACAAAGAACAGAATGGACAAAGAAATGGAGGAAATGGAAAATGAAATCTTCAGACTCAGATCAGAAAATGAGAAACAGGAGGAGGACATAAAACTGATAACGGAGAGTTTGGATCAGAAAAACTGTGAAATTGAACAACTGAAAAAGACAATAAGTGAGCAAGTGAAACAAAAGATTGAGAGAGAAGAGATTGAGATGCTGAAACAACGGATTCAAGTAGAGCGGGAGAATGTGAGAATAGCAAGACAACAAGCTGAGGCAGAAATACACGAGATGAACCATTTAAGGGAGAGTATCGGAAGACAGAAACAGGAGCTTGATGACAGAGTGCAAATGACCAAAAGAGAAATAAGAGAAATGGAGCTGCTGAAGTCGGAGCTGGAAATAAAGAAAAAAGAGAATGAACGGATATTTAGAAAAAGCATGAGAAAAAAGGAGGAGAGTGAGATAATGTGGAATGAAATACAAAGAGAAAAGGAATTACTGAGGAGAGAGACCAAAAAGAGAAGAAAAGAATTAGACCAAAGATTGGAGAAAACTATGAAAGCAAGGGATGAGCTAGAAATGTTGAGGATGAAACTGCAACGGCAGAAGGAAGAGCTGGCTGATGAGAAACAAATGAGTATCAACGACAAGACTACTCTTATCCAAGTATACAGACAACATGAAAAACAATGTCTGGAAAAGCAAGAGGAGAAAAGTATCAGGGAGAAAGCTGAAATGGAACACCAAAGCTCAAAAGTCAAAGATTCCATTATTTACCTTCAACATATGAGACAAAAGATTCATGTACATTTGGAAAAAATAAGGAGGGAAATGATAATTCTGGGAAATGTAAATGTTGATTTGTGGAAACAAAGAGAAGGGTTCAAAGCATTAAAAGCTGAGAACTATGCTGTGAGAGACAACATGAGCAAAATCAAATCTCAGATGAAGATGAACTTTGAAAAAATTATTATACAAGAAAAAGAAGGGATGAACGAGATGATGAACAAAGAGAAACTGGACTTGGAGCTGATGAGGTCGGACATCCAGAACCAAACTGACATATTCGAACAAGAGAAACAATACATAAAAGAGGAGAAAGACGAATTGGAAATCACAAAGATAGAGCTAGAGAAGAAGAAAGAAAACCTTAAATGTCTGTTTGATGAGATAAACAGAGAGAAAACCAACATTAAAGATCTAACCCTTCAGGTTCAGACAGAAAGAGATCAACTTGAAAATGTCATTAACATGTTTACCTCAAAAGCAAAAGAACAAGAGCTCAAGGAAGACGACATCAAAAGACAAACACAAGAACTACAAACCAGGAAGGACATTGTACTGGCAGAAAGAGAAGAACTGGACGTTTTGTGGAAGGATCTCAAAAAACAGAAAGAAGAAGTTGAAAAACTGAAGGCAGAGCTGAAGGAACAGAGAGAGGATATGGATAGAGTGAATGAGATGATGAACAAAGAGAAACTGGACTTGGAGCTGATGAGGTCGGACATCCAGAAACAAGAACAAGAACTTAAAAGCAGTAAGGACATTGTATTGGTAGAAAGTGTAGACGCTCCCATTAACAGCATCAGTGGAGAGAGCAAACAACTCAATCAAATGAAGATAAGCATTGAGAGGGAGAAAGAAATGCTTTTGAACGAAAAGTACAGAATGGAAGGAGAAAGGTCTCAGTTGAAAATGAGAGAAGATCAACTCTTGAATAAGCTTACCAGTGTAATGAACTCCATGGGAAGTCTTAGAGCCAAACTCAAACACCTGAATAAAAATACACATGAACACTTTAGAAATAATATGGACAGATTAAAGCAGACAAATGGAGACATACTCCAACTGAACTCAATATTGCAACACAAGTGCGATGAACTTGATAAACACAAAAATAAGATCACTGATTATTATGACCTGATGCAGAGAGAGATGAAACATGTGGTGACAATGAAGTCTGACAAGACAGTACAAACTGAGGTCGTAGAAACAGAATGTCTGCAGGAGCAAGATTTCAAGAAACAGGATTTGAACACACTTAAAGAGTTTGAATGTGATAATGTGGATGTTTTGCGGTCAGATGTCCCAATCCAGACTGAAGAATTTGAAAATCAGTGGAAGTTAGAGGAAGATAAACGTGATCTTGGTAGAAAAGATAAACACTTAAAAACTAAAAGGGAAAGTCCACTGATGGCAGCGGAGGGTGAAGAAGTGGAAAATGAACAGAAACAGAAGCTTGCAACACTTTCCAAGTTTGCGGCAGAGCAAAATGATTTAACAGATGAGAAATGTTTGCGAAACATGTGGAAGGACACTAAAATGGAAAGGAAGGAGATTGATCAGATGAAGCGCAAGGGTCATGAGATAAAAAACAACCTGGAGAAAAGACTACAGGTCATCAATCAATTTGTTAAGAGAACATGGTTACAGAAAGAAAAGGAACCATTGGAGACAACAAACCTGGAACAAGGACTAAGTAAGGACACAACATCTCATAGTGACTGCAACAGAGACCGCAAAACACTTGATGAAAAATACACAGAGCTCCAACAACTTAAGGTTCAGATGCTCAGTGAGATTGAGAAACTCCACGTCAAAGAAAAAGTGTCTAGGACACTGACAACTAGTGACAAAGCTAATCAAACATTCAAGGAGGATATAACCACAGGGGATACCAAACCATATCAAGAGCAGATGAAGGTAGAAGGAACTGAAGCAGCTCCAGAGACCACCAGTGGACTCCTCTGTCAGCTCCGGCATTACTGCTATCGCTGCTGCTGCACTTGCTGTGCCTGCTGTAAGCAAGTATGCCCAGAGGACAATTGAGAAACATGTCTATTTTAGGTCTGTTTCTGGCATAAATTTAAAATGCAATATTTCTACTTAAACAAGTATTTGACTTAACCTCTTACAATACAAAGAAAACACCTAAACGTTGTGAACCAAGTTGTTATTTTAGTTCATCAGGTATGCGTCACAGTGCCTGGAAACGGTTCTGTTTTGGTAGTCCAGATACCTTAAAATTTAAAAATTACCAGCTTGATGTTAGGTTTCCTAATTTGTAAGAATTGCTTAAGTGAAATCAAACTATTCTTTTGAGACTTTTTTTTAAACCATACTAACGAAAAGTAATCAGATCAGAGTGCAAAATGTGTGAGGCTTGTGTGTCTTGAGAAATGTTTTTTCTTCTGGCTATATTATTTCTTGGTTAGCAAAATAACATTTAATAATGTACCGAACCATTTTAAGAGTGAATGCTAAATTTTCAGTTTGCATTTCCTGATTAAAATCTTGTATTCCAATAAAAAACATAATGTTTAAACTTAAGAATCCACTTCAACTTAATTACAGAGAATCTTAAATATTTAAGATCTGACCTTGTCAAGTTGAGCTAATTTTTTATGTTTTTGTTGTATTTGGTTTGTTTTTCTTGCACTCCTTTTAAAGTATTACTTTGTTCTGTTATTTAAGAAAACTAAAAGTATTCACAAATGTGTTCCACCTGGGAAAGTTCTGTGGAAGGACAGCTATATATAATTTTATGCTTAAATGTAAAAACATTTATGCAAGTGTTAAATCATTTATTTCTTTAAACAAAAACATTTCTTTGTCAAATAAAATTATCCACATCATGACAACATTTTTGTGTCAGCATATTTATTTACTAGTATTACATAGGGAAATAGAACCATTCAAGCAAATACTATCATAAGATAATATATAAGATGATGTTTAATTTAATAAATCAGTTGTTTACCTTTTATTTAGAATTTCACTTCTTTTTCCAGCTACAGTCATGTATACCTTTCATATGTTTGTAATCATAATTTCCTCCTTTTAAAGGTCTGCTTAGAGACACAGCTGAAACAGTGGCATTCACTAATCATATGTTGCATGTGTGGTGTTTTGCAAAATGATTGCAAACAATCAAGTTGCGAATGCATTGGTGCTTCCCACCATCACATGACTTCCCCCAGGGGTCGATCACCACAAAAGAATTCATAGGAAACAGGTCCACAGTCCAGTGTAGATAATGTTATGAATCTTTCATAAATCATGTTTAGTAAAAACATCTTGTAGTTTAGGCTTGCTGGGCTCAGAAATGCTTCCAAACTTAGCAGAGCAGCCTGAAAGTATGCACCTAAAAGGTTGTAGATCACAGCCACTCACTTAAAAATACACTGTATAGACATCTATCTTCTACTTTGTGTGTGTTAGTAGCTGTATACTGTGTAGCCTATACTGTGTACATGTTGATTGGAGAGCAGCCAGGGCACACATTCTTCATTATATAGAAATGCACAGGTGGCATTTTAATGCATATGACAATAAATTATCTTGAACTGTTGAAATTCCTTGAGGTCTCCTCCAGTGATAGCTGCTTTTCAGATCACAGACTGCAAACTGACCACCTGGTCTCTGGTCTGCTTTTGTGCCAAGGCTGGCTCTGTGAGTTCTGGCCTTCCTCCAAAAGATGGCTTATTTGCATACTGGCAAACATTAAGTGTCAGGGAAAGTTGACATATTATTGTATTTACTTGCATGGGAATCTGAGAGTGAGAGCACCTGACTGGACCAAGTAAGTGGGCCTTTATGTTCTTTTGCAAAATGTGAAGGGGAAGCATTGTGATCAGACATCAAGAAGCACAAATCTATGTTCATCCACCATACCATTTTTTGCAAAATGCTTGATAGTTAACGCAATAATAATTTTGGGACGACGTGCTGACGTACTGCGGTAAGCGTATTGCCTCATTTCCCGTTGCCGGTGCTTCTGTTACTGGTTGTGTATTTTGCTGCTCCAGCTAAACTCAGTTAATTTGGTTATATTCTTCACTACAGCGGCTAATTGCCCGCTATATGCTTAAGCGTACACAAGTTCTGCTTAAGCAGTCAAAGCTCTCTCCTGTTAGCGACTTTCCGCTAACCCCACAGTTGTTTACACGCTATTCAGTTGCTTGCTACCGCACTTTAGCTTAGCAGTTAGCGATGGCTTCTCTCTCTCCCCTCCCTCTCCTGCTCTCTCTTGCTCGGTGTGTCAAATGTTTAGTTACTCCTCTGTCACCTTTAGCAGTAATGGTACGTGTAACAAATGTAGTTTATTCACCGCGTTGGAGGCGAGGCTTAGTGAGCTGTAGTTAGCCAGCCCCCAGCTGGTTTTAGCCGACCAAAGGTAGCTTCTGCTAGCCGTCTCCCGGCAAC